>QRFJ01005009.1:0-30716 GCA_006176705.1 Cocos nucifera | reverse complement strand
TTAAGTCGATCATGCTTGTCAATTGCGATCCACTTGGGTGCAGAGGCCTTCCAGGGCGATTGCATTGAGTTCGGTGGAAGGGCTTGGAAGTCCACTAGAGATATCTTGAAGGAAGTCCATCGGAGGAACCCGAAAGGAGGTCTGTTGAAAGGATCTGCATGTAGATCCATTGGAGGAAAAATCTGAAGAGAAATTCATTTGATGGAGGAATCTGACTGATGGTGAAGTCTAGAAGAAGTTTGGCTGATGGAGAAGTCCGAAAGGAGTTTACTGATATAGAAGTCCGAAAGAATGATGGAGAAGTCCGGAAGAAGTTCGATTGATATAGAAGTCTGGAAGAAGTTTGACTGATGGAGAAGCCTCAAAGAAGTTCGGCTAATCTAGAAGTCTGAAAGTAGTTTGACTAATGAAGAAGTTCGAAAGAAGTTTGGCTGATATAGACGTCTGGAAGGAGTTCGATCGATGGAGAATCTCGAAAGAAGTTTGACTGATAGAGATGTCTGGAAGGAGTTTGACTGATATAGAAGTCCGAAAAGAGGAATCTATGATTGAAGCTCTTCTATAATTACAAATTACACTTAGTTGAGCATCAGATCGAACTTCAATGGAGCGAGATTTACCCCCAACAATAGTCCCCCTACTCTCGGATTGAAATTCGAAGGGAGTAAAAAGGCGACTGCTAAAGTTCTTTCCTGGATTCCAGTGCTCATCAGGACGAGATGTTTTGGCATTTATCACACCGATGCCAAAGCTTTTTAAATCTAAAATGAGTTTAAGAAGACGGTCCTTCATATTTCTCACCAAAACTTTGTTCTAGGTACGGCACCATAAAGACTCTATCTATCACCACTTCTCTATCATGAAAAGTGGGACACGCGGCGCATGCTGATCAATCGAAGTCGATCAACAATCATAATTGCCTCAAGTTGTCTCAGGCTATTTATGGCTTGAGTCTTCTTCTTCCTTAGGTCCCCATTCTTCTTCCTCCAAAGGGTCTTAGTTTCCACCCTCATCTTCTTGGGTACCAGATGCCCTTTGACTTATTCTCGTCGCACCCAACATCTTTTCATCCTCTCCAAATAGCTTAGGTGAGTTTCCCCAACCCTTCTCTTTGGGTATTCATACTTTTTAGCTTCTTGCTCCTCCAATTTCTCTATGGCAACATTCACCCTATATTTTTTCTTGATTTTCCTGAAGGAAAAACTTATTTTTCCGACACAGGATCATTTAGATTTGATTAGATCTGAAGAAATATTTTAAATTTTTTTTCTAAAATCCTAATTAGATCTGATACTTCTCGAATCTAATCATAGAGATCTAATATTAAAAGTTAAAAATAAAATTAAATTAGATTTAATTTCAAGTACTTAATTTGATAATCTAATTACCCTACGATGACCCTATTGATTCCTAAGGTTCTAGAAGCAGCCATGCACGTGCCTACCCTTTACCGATATTCACTCGAGCAAGATTTGAATGTCTTCTCCTCATGAATCTCTCCTCCAAAAATCAGATCTAGATCTGATTTGAAAAGCCTTCAAAATGACTTCTGAGGGCAGCCTGTTCATCTCACAAACACCATCGCGTAGATGCTGAATGTTGTGCCAAAAACCATAGACCTTCAACTCATATTTATGCCTAACTTTTTAGGCATGTAGAAGAGAGGGAGAGAGAGGATAGAGGGGGTGTGGATATCAGAGAAAAGGCTCCTTTGGGTGTGAAAAAAATAAATTTTATCGAGGCAATTTCATGAGAAGAGTTCTTATACTAGACATAGCGCCATAAAGAGTCCCTTTTTTAACAAAAACTTTATTAATTCAACTGTAGGGACTCCTGAATGAGATCTCCATGAAAAACACCATATCCCATCTAGTTTTGATACCAAAAATCCTTCTAGAAGGTGGCAGCATGAAAGGATAAGGAAGAGTCCATGTGCATCTAGGACTCTTCCCTTAAGAGTTTGATCCAAATCAAACTCTATCAAAACCCAATCTAAGCACCTCCAAAAGTCACAAAATTTTGCGCACCCAAAGTATAATTCGTGCCCTATCACATATCCAAAAATTAAAGAAAAATGATTTCTAATAAATTTCTAAAATTTTCTGATCATGTGACCCTCAATTCTCTTAAATGGGTCAACTATTGACCCTAGTTCAATTGCACTAGGAATGAATTTAATTTTCATAATTAATCTAATCTGAATTTGTTCAAGTCAGATGAAAAATAAACTCATTCAAGATATAGGAATGAGTCAAATCAAATTTGACTCAGTTGCGATGAATCAGAAAGATTACAGAAGAAGAAAGTCAGGCTCAATCATGTGCTAGCATGATTACCTTGAACCTGATTAGATCTAATCCAATTTAGTGAAACTAGCTCATCTCAATTGATAAAATCTAGACCCAAATCATTGTTTGTATGATCTAGTTATGTTTAGTTTCATATGATAATGAGATATGTCGTGATCTTCATCATCGATATCATCGAAATATCTTTCGATGGATCAGAACTTTTCTGATTCATACAATCAGAATGATCGATCATCAAAATTATTCTAATTGCTCCCAAAATCCACTAGTGACACCTAGCAGTACATGGTGGCAACCCATCAAAAATGAAAGTGAATCGCTTGGTGCAGCTACATATGTGATTAGATTCTTCTATCTTGAGCCCCGACAGGATTAGGGTTAAGGTGAACTCATCAAACCCAATATCCATCATATGAATTAGTTATTCAATTTGAGTCCTATGTGAAATCTTTTATAGAAACTCTTTCTACCATATTCACTCTACCATGGCCATGAGCTTATAGACTCAATTCTCATGATCATCATAAGGCTACTCCTCATCTACCGAGGTAGATAGATCCCTTATTGGTGCAATCCAATTCCTACAATGAACGTACTATAGCCAACATACACCTCAAGATTTCGAATGGCTAGAAGATCGAGTTATGGTGTAGTCAAACTATAACACCCTCAAGGTAAATTATCAATGCACCCCAGGGCAAAGAACCGAACACACTATTGCAACATCGAATCAGTCATCAATGAGAAAGTAGACTTTCTTATGAATGCTTGAGGTAGTCTCGCTCAGTGTCCTCATTCTCTAATGAATACATGTACTCTCACTTCAGTGTCTCCACATCATAGACTCAAGACTCATCTACTCAAAGAAAGCGATCGTACACCAACCTTCCAGATCAATCACCATCCTCGTGATGATCCCACGATCGAAAGCAATTTATGAGTTAATTATGAAAATTTATGTCTTAAATTTTTAACTCTTTAAAAATATAAGTTATCATTACCATTAACTTAAAGAATATATCACATACACTTTAAATACATACTATGATAGAAAATAATCCTTTTATTAATTTATAGTCAAAATTAGGAAATTGCCCATAGAAGTGTTTTACAAATGTTAGCTAATCTGACTTCTAGGACACACATCTAACAAACTCCCACTTGACCTAAAGTCAATTGGCTATAAATCTAAGTCCCATCTTCTCAAGATGGGCTTCGATCTTCTACTGGTCTAAAGGCTTCATCAGTGGATCTACCACATTATCCATGAAGTAACTCTCTTGACCTCGACGTAACCCTTCTTGAGGTAATCGCAGATGAGATGGAATTGCTACTCGATGTGCTTGAATTTCTAGTGAGACCTTGGCTCCTTAGCTAGATCTATGGTGCCATTATTGTCGCAATATAGAGGGACAACAACTGATGGCATCACTTCGAGTTCTATGGTAAACTTCTTGCTCCAGAATGCCTTCTTTGCAGCTTTTGATGCAGCGATGTACTCTGCTTCCATGGTGGAATCTGCTATCACAGTTTGCTTGAAACTCTTTTAGCTGATAGTACTACCATTACACACGAATAGACTACCAGATGTCGACTTTCGATCATCTATATCAGACATAAAATCTGAGTCTATAGAATCCTGGACCAAGAGTTCTCTATTACCAAAAGATAAGAACCTATCCTTAGTCCTTTTCAAGTACTTAATGATATATTTCACCAAAGTCCAGTGCTCTTCATCTAGATTCGACTGATATCTGCTCGTGATACTCACAGTATGGGCGATATCAGATCATGTACATAGCATGGTGTACATGAGGCATCCTATTGTGGAAGCATAAAGGATCTTGCTCATGTATTCAATCTCTACCAGTGTGTTGGGATGCATCTTCTTGGAGAGATGAAGGCCATGTCTAAAGGGCACCAATCCCCTCTTGAGTTTTCCATGCTCAACCTTTTTAGTACCTCCTTTATGCACATCTTCTATAAGAGACCTAGCATCCTATTCGGTTTATCCCTATAGAAATTAATTCCTCGAATAAACGATGCTTCTCCTAGGTCTTTCATAGAGAACTCTTTTGATAATCATATTTTAACTATGGTCAACATGGGAATATCATTTTCAATAAGGAGGATGTCATCCATGTACAGTACGAGAAAGATAATAGTGCTTTCACTGATCTTTTTGAATACACAGTTCCTCCACATTCTTGATGAATCTAAACAATTTGATCGCATCATTGAAATGAGCATTCTAGCTCTGAGATGCTTCCTTAAGTCCATAGATGGATCTTTGCAGCTTGCAGACCTTGTGATCAGCATCACTAGATGTGAAACCTAGCAGTTGTTCCATATGGATATCTTTCTCAAGATATCCATTTAAGAAGGATGTTTTCACGTTCTTCTATCATATTTCATAATCGAAATAGGCTGCAACAATAAGCAATGTACGGATAAATTTTAGCATGGCTATTGACGAAAAGGTATCCTGATAGTCAATGCCTTCATGCTGACTATATCCTTTCGCCACTTACCTGGCCTTAAATATCTCCACATTCCCATCTATACCTATCTTTCTCATGTAGATCCATTTACATCCAATAGGTACCATACCTTCAGGTTGATCTACCAAGGTCCAGACATGGTTTAAGTGCATTGAGTCAATCTCTGACTTCATTGCCCCTAGCCATTTCTCGAAGTCGATATCTAATATCACCACATTATAAGTTTTGGGATCATCACCATGAACCCCATTTCCCATGAGGAACATTTTCTCTACATCCTCTGAAATAGTACCAAAGTATCTTTCAGGAGGATGAAAAATTCTTTTTGATCTACGAGGTGGAGGAGGTAGTGATTCGACTGGCTCAATCTGATTGGATTTCATAGGGTCCTTAGCTCGTTGCTCTTGAGAGACTTTCTCCTCGAGCCTAATCTGCTTTCTGATGCCACCATCTCGAATAAATTATTTTTTAAGGAAGATGGCATGTCGACTCATAATCACATTGTGGTCTTCCGAAATGTAGAAATAATATCCTAATGACTCTTTAGGATATCCTATGAACCAGGCTCTAAAGGACCTATACTCTAACTTATCTACCTGTTTCCTCTTGATATGAGCCGGATAACCCCAAATTTTGAGGTGACTTAGACTTGGTTTCTTACCATGCCATATTTCTTACCATGTGGTAAGAATGGTTTTAGAGAAAATCCTATTCAGTAAATATATAGTGGTCATTAGACTATGTCCTCAAAAAAACATAGGAAGGTTCGTGAAGCTCATCATAGATCGAACCATATCTAATAAGGTCAAATTTCTTCATTCTAAAATCTCGTTGAGTTGAGGTATTCCAGCTGGAGTCCATTGAGAGACTATGCCATTTTGCTTAAGATAGTCTAGGAATTTTTGACTAAGGTATTCACCTCCTCGATCTAATTGAAGAACCTTAATGGATTTTTTAGTTTATTTTTCTATTTTATGTCTGGATTCTTTAAACTTTTTAAAAGCTTCAAATTTATGTCGCATAAAATACATATATCTATACCGAGATAAATCATCGATAAAGATGATGAGATAGATATAGCTTCCTCTAGTTGGCACATCAAACAGGCTGCACACATCAATATGTACTAGGGCAAGTAGTTCTATGGCCCTTCCCCATGTCTTACAAAAAGAAGCTTGATCATTTTGCCATGAAGGCATGATTCATAAATTCGATATGACTTGAAAGTCAACGGACTTAATATCCTAAATTTCATCAATTTGTTAATCCTGTCCTCTGCTATATGACCTAGCTTAAGGTGCCATAGATACCTATCATTTAGACTATCCCTAGATCATTTTGATCCCATGGCATTCATGTTTTGCTCGATATTGAAAATAGAAACATCAATATATAACTGATTAAGGCCATTTATAAGAAAACCACTTGCAATTTTATTTCTTTCATAAAAAATATTATAATAATCCTTAAGAAAACTAATTACATAGCCTTCCTGTGCTAAATATGAAACAAAAATCAAATTCCTGCTTACTACAGGCATATAAAAATAGTCGCTAAGAACTAAATCTAATCCTATTGGTAACCATAGAGGATAGGTTTTCATAGCCACTGTAGCAACTCTTGCTCCATTTCTGACGTGTAGGATCATCTCACCATCCCTCAGCCTCCTGCTATCCTCAAGATCCTGCATAGAAGTGTATAAGTGAGAACTAGAACTAGAGTCAAGCACCCAACTGGATGTAGAAGAAATCATAAGGTTAGATTCTATAATGAGCATGCCTCCAGAAGGACCTGCCTCCTTCTTGTTCTTCAGGTTGGTCAGGTACAAAGGGCAGTTCCACTTTTAATGATCGTCTATGTTGCAATGAAAATATTTTTCTTTGTCAGCGGCCTTCTTCAGCACTGCCTTCTTCTTCTTCCCACCATCCACATTCTACTTCTTCATGGAGTTCTTCTTCTTTCTAAAAGACTTTCTCTT
Source organism: Cocos nucifera (assembly GCA_006176705.1). NCBI lineage: Eukaryota > Viridiplantae > Streptophyta > Magnoliopsida > Arecales > Arecaceae > Cocos > Cocos nucifera. The sequence continues at coordinate 23,928 of QRFJ01005009.1, read as the reverse complement.
CAAAGAAGCCCGCTCCACAGCAAGTACTGAGCCTTTAGAACTTTTCATAGAAAGCTCAGTAGTAACCAGCATATTCATGAGCTTAGCCAAGGTATTCTAAAGTTTATACATATGGTAGTTCATGATGAGCTGCCCATTCGTATCAATCAAAGATTATAGAATTATATCAATCAGTAAATCCTTTGTTAGATATATACGCCCTAGAAGCCAGAATTGGCTAACACTTGTAATACATTTTTAGGGGCAAAATAGTAATTTTAACTGTAATAAAAAATGGGTTATTTTCTATCATATATGTGTATTTAGTGTCTATGACACATCCTTTGAGTTAAAGATAATGATAATTCATATTTTCAAGAGTTGAAAATTTAAGACATGAATAATCATTATTAACTTATAAAATGCTTTCGACCATAGGATCAACACGAGGATGGTGATTGATCTGAAAGATAGGTATACAATCACTTCTCTTTAGTAGATGAGTCTTGAGTCTATGGTGTGGAGACACCGGAGCGAGAGTACAGGTCCTCGTTAGAGAACGAGGGCACTGAGCATGACCACCTCGAGTAGTCAATAGGAAGTCTACCTTCTCGTCAATGACTTACTCAATGCTGTAGTGGTGTGTCTGGTTTTTTGACCTGAGATGCATCGGCAGATCATCTTGAGGGTGTTATAGTTTGACTACACCCTAACTCAGTCTCCTAGCCATATGAAACCCTAAGGTGTATGTTGGTTATAGCATGCTCATTGTAGGAACTTGATTGCATCAAGATGGAATCTATCTACCTCGGTGGTAGAGGAGCAGCCCTATGATGATCATGAGAATCAAGTCCAGAAGCCCATGGCCATGACAGAGTGAAATAATAGAAAGAGTTTCTATTTAGATTTTCACATCGAACTTGAATCGAATGATTACATCATATGATAGAAACTAGGGTTTGACGAGTTCACCTTAACCCTAATCTGATCGGGGCTCAAGATATAGAAGAACTTAATCACACAGGTAGCTGCACCAAGAGGTTCACATTCAGCTCTGATGGGTTGCCACCATATACTGCTAGGTGTCACTGGTGGATTTTGGGAGCAATTAGAATGATTTAGATGATCGATCATTCTAGCTGTTCGAATCAGAAGAGTTCTGATCCATCGAAAGGAGTTTCGATGATGTCGATGATAGAGATCATGACATATCCCATTACCATACAGAACTGAACCTAACTGGGTCACACAAACAAGGGTTTGAATCTGGTGATCATCAATTGAACTGATCCAGTTCAATTGATCTGAATGAGATTCAATTAGGTTCAAGGAAATTATGCTAGCACTCGATTGAACCTAATGTTCTTCTTTTACTATCATAAATAGTTGTCCTGACTATGCCAAAGGAGTTTGTACTCGATCAGAGTCCTTCACTTGGTCTGACTGAAGCTTGTCTAAGTCAAAAAAGAGTTGTCTTATTTTGTAAGATAATACCTACCATTTTTGGTCACCTGCCATTTCTCGTCCTTTGACTTTGGTCAAAAATTGACCTTTGACTGGTCGAATGTTGACCATTGACACTTTGACTTTTGTCCATGTGTCATGCACCTATTGGAGAGCTGGTGGGCTTGTCCCCCTGCAAGAACCTGGTAAGGAGGGGGGTGCACGCCACCCTTGGCGTGTGCCCAAGCTGGAGGCGCCCAGAAGTCTCTGTTGGATAGGGACTCCATCTCCTTTTTGGATTTCGATTAGACTTCTCCTAAGAATCAAGTTTGACTGATCTTAGGTGCCATCTAAGGAGGAATCTTAGGGACTCTATTCCCACCAATCAGATTTAGATCTAATTTCACAAAGGATTGTGATTGGTTTGGAAGAAGAGGAGTTGGATCATGCATAGTCTATAAATAAGACCCTGTGCCCAACTCAAAAAGCGTCTGAGAATTCTCCATGCCCCAAGGCTGGTTCTCTCCTCCTCCTCCACACCAAGCCCATCTTCTCCCTCTCCTCTCCATGCCCAAAGTGGTTTGGGATCTTGGTTGGTGCAATCCAGATGAGAGAAAGGCGACAGAAGGCTAGAAGCCTGTGCTGCGGCAAAGGACAACTGTTGATTTTCAAAAGGTGTTTTGAAGATCCTCCAAATCAGATCCAGATCTGATTTTTGGAGATGTGAAAGAAAAGAAGAGGATCTTCAGATCTAGCCTGAGTGGATACTGGCAGAGGTTAGCCACTTGCGAGGCTAGATCCAGAACCTTCCGCTGCTTATAGGATCATCAACGGGTAATAGGATTACCCTACATTAAGGTAAATTAAATTTAATTTAATTTATCTAAATTAATTTTAATTATTAAAATAATAAAGATAAGATCTAAAATATCTCAGATCTGATCTAGATCAAAGAAAAAAATCAAGATTTCCCTTCAACTAGTATCAGAGCCAAGGTTCTAAAGTATTTAGATCTAATTTTAATTTTATTTTAATTAGAAAAAAAGTGATCTTAGATGTCACATGAGATGTGATCAGATCTGAAAATAGAAAAAATTAAAATTAAATGATTTGAATCTAAGATTAGAAAATATGCATGACTAGTTCTAAAATAGAATAGTTCTATAGAATAGTCTTGCATGTTTAGAATTTAATTTGATTAAATCATATTTTAGATCTATTTATTTATTATTTTTTAATATTATAGTTATTAAAATAATATCTAAAAAATAGTGAATAAAAATTATTTAATTTTAATCATCATATGAGATATAATTGATGCATGTCTAGACTAGTTGTAGAATAGTTCTACATAGTTGTCTAGATTAGAGTTTATTTTGATAAGATCAATTTAAATCTAATTTTTTAGATTATTATGAGATAATTTAGATCTAAAAATATGCATGATTTGATACATGAGATGTATGCAAAATATGCCATGATTAGATCTAATTTGTATATGAGATATATGATATAGATCTAAAACTGTTTTGTAGTATTACATGTTCCTCATTAAGGCGTTCCTCTTGGTCGTCCGATCATAAGAATGAAGAAGGGTTTAAAGGCCCTCTCCTCCATCGATGGGTGTTCTTATGATGTGTAGGGGTGCTGCGCATTCGTCCTTAATTCAGAAATCCAAAACTTACTTTCTGCAAAATCCTAGATCCTGAAATCCTAGGATTTTATTGTGCATATTTTGTTTATGAACCCTAAACTTAATTAAAAAATTAAGATTATGAAATATTAATTAGTCTAAAAATTGAGAATTTTTAGATTCTAAGACATATTCATAAATATTGGGTTCGGGCTTGGGTAGCTCAATTAGGTCTAAGCGGTTGATCAAACCTGAATCAAGAGTTGGTTAGATGGGATCAACAAGTGCTTAAATTGACCAGCCTAATAGGATTAAGTCTGGATCAAGATCGAATCACATGAGTGATCGATCAAGCTAAGACCTAATTAGGCTCAGTGGTTAGAGTCTGGATTGTAGGCTAATTTGCCAATTGGTTCTGGCTCAACAATTTGGTGTCTAAGGTAAGTTCTGGCAGATTACGACCGACTAATTTTTAATTAGGAGCTACTTCGACTCGAATGCATTCTTGTCGAGTTAATGGCATATCCCTTCCATCCAATCTCACTTACCTGGCCATATCTGTATGACCCAGTTCTGATCTGAGGTGGTTCAATAATCCGAGCTAACCCATGCCACTAGGTTAGTCATAATTGTTATGGACTATTGACAAGTCTAGTTTAAATGAGACCTGAATCAAATTCTTCCTAAGAAAAGATTAAGTCTGAGGATCTTCCACCATTGTAGATATGCGGGCCCTTCCTAGGGTTGATTATTCTCGACTAGTCACAGTGGTTCAGTTGCACTAGGAAGACGCAACCATATCTATTAGGCATTAGATGCTACAAGCGGGAGGATAAATTAGGCTTAATATTTTTGATACAGTGAGAGACCCAATTAAGAATCCAATCTATGCAAATGGTGGGTCTGACTTAACTAAGGAGTGGATCAATATTCTGGGCATGATGAGATTCATGAATTAGAGATCAAGTTTGGGTGCATCATGATTAGAGAATCATTGGACAAGAGTTATCCACTCATTGGCTAACCCATCATCAATGACTGTTAGGTGAGGTGATGAGTCAGTTGGTGAGACTACATCATCCATTAGAAATCTATAATCATGGAGATTTTCGCATCTCTACAGAGGGAGTGTAGGGATTCCGAGAAAATAGTGGAAGCTAATTTATTTAAAAATAAAATTCCTAAATAAATTGGTCAAGTCTTAATTACAAGTATCTAACTAGAATCTTTGACTCAATCTACAGAAAAATGTCTGCATCCAACCCACTAGCACGTATCCTGGACACCACATAGACTGATCGGACCCAATTATAAAGATTGGCTCAGAATATTACAAAATTATTTTGGGTTTGAGAAGTTAACTCATGTATTGGACCAGGACCCTCCCACCTTACCAGCTCGTCCATCCGCTGAATAGAGAGCATCCTCTTGAAAAAGTGGATGGACGAAGATAATAAGGCCAGATACTACATGTTGGGCTCGATGTCTGATGAGCTTCCAGCACCAACATGAAGATATCAAGACTGCTCGCCAAATATTGGCTCACCTGCAAGGAGATGTTTGGTGAACAGAGTCGCGCAGCCAAATATCAAGTCACGAAAATGACTTTTTAAGGCTAAGATGTGCGTGATGGGCAGTCAGTCCAAGATCACTGTCTGATGATGATCAAGGACTTGGAAAGAGCTTGAGAAGCTCGGAGTGAAGTTGGACTTGGATCTGCAGAACGATATTATTCTGCAATCCTTGACTGATGCATATGGGCAATTCATCATGAATTACCACATGCATAAACTTCAAAATTCCTTTGGCCGAAGTTAATGAATATGCTGGTTACCGCTGAGCTTTCTATGAAAGGTTCTAAAGGCTCAGTTCTTGCTATGGAAACGGACTTCTTCCAAAAGAAAGTCTTTATGGAAAGAAAAAGAAGTCTGTGAAAAAGCAAAAGGTGGAAGGAGGAAGAAGAAGAAGGAAGGCAGAAAGAAGAAAGCCGATCAAAGGAAAGTGTTTCCATTGCAACACTAGCGACGGCCATTGGAAAAGCGGAACTGCCCTACTTACCTGGCCACCCTGAAGAACAAGAAGGAAGGTCCTTCTGGAGGTATGCTCGTTATTGAGTCTAACCTTACGGTTTCTTCTGCATCCAGTTGGGTGCTTGACTCTGGTTCTAGTGCTCATCTGTGCACTTCCATGCAGGGTCTTTGAGGATAGCAGGAGGCTGAGGGATGGAGACATGATCCTACGCATCGGTAATGGAGCAAGAGTTGCTGCAGTGGCCATGGGAACATATACCCTCTTCGATTACCATCTGGTTTAGACTTAGTTTTAAAAGACTGTTATTATGTGCCTGCAGCTAGCAGGAATTTGATTTCTGTTTCATGCTTAGCACTAGAAGGCTATGTGATTACCTTCTTTAAGGACCATTGTAACATTCTTTATGAAAGAAATAAAATTGCAAATGGTTTTCCTTATTAACGGTCTTTATCAGTTACATATTGATGTACCTTTCTAACTATCGAGCAAAAACGTGAATGCCAAACAAAATGACCTAGGGATAGTCCAAATGATAGGTATCTATGGCACCTGAGATTAGGTCATATAGCAGAAGATAGGATCAACAAATTGGAGAAAAATGGGCTATTGAGTCCATTGACTTTCGAGTCATATCCAACTTGTGAATCTTGTCTTCAAGGCAAAATGACTAAACTCCCTTTTGTTGGACATGGGGAAAGGGCCACAGATCTCATTCTTGCCCTAGTACATACTGATGTGTGCGGCCCATTTGATGTGCCGGCTAGAGGCAATTTTGTCTACTTCATTACCTTTATCGATGATCTATCTAGGTATGGGTATGTGTATCTTATGAGATACAAGTCTGAAGCTTTTGAAAAGTTCAAAGAATTCAGACATGAAGTAGAAAAATAAACTGAAAAACTCATTAAGGTTCTTCGATCAGATCGAGGAGGTGAATACCTTAGCCGGAAATTCCTAGACTATCTTTAAAAAAATGGCATAGTCTCTCAATGGACTCCACCAGGAACACCTCAACTCAACGGGGTTTCAGAATGGAGAAATCGGACTCTATTGGATATGGTTCGATCCATGATGAGCTTCACAGACCTCCCTGATTTTCTTTGGGGACATTCATTGTTAACTTCAATTTATCTACTGAATAGGGTTTCCTCTAAAACCGTTCCTACCACACCGTATGAGATATGGCATGGTAAGAAATCAAGTCTGAGTCATCTCAGAATTTGGGGTTGTCCGGCTCATGTCAAAAGACAACAAGCGGACAAGTTAGAGTTTAGGTCCTTCAGAGCTCGATTCATAGGATATCCTAAAGAGTCATTAGGATACTATTTCTACATTCCAGAAGACCACAATGTGATTGTGAGTCGACATGCCATCTTTCTTGAAAAATAGTTTATTCAAGATAGCGGCATTGGAAAGCAGATTAAGCTTGATGAGAAAGTCTCACAAGTACAACGAGCTAAGGACCAATTGGAACCAAATCAGGTTGAGCCAATAAGAACACTACCTCCTCCACCTCGTAGATCGGAAAAGAGTTTTTCATCCCCCTGAAAGATACTTAGGTATTATTTCAGAGGAAGTAGAGAAAATGTTCCTCGTAGGTAATGGTGCTCATGGTGATGATCCCAAAACCTACAATGAGGCGATATCAGATATCGACTCCGAGAAATGGCTAGAGGCAATGCAGTCAGAAATTGACTCGATGCACTCAAACCAAGTCTGGACCTTGGTAGATCCACCAGAAGGTATAGTACCTATTGGGTGTAAATGGATCTTCAAGAGAAAGATTGGTGCAGATGGGAATGTGGAGACATTCAAGGCTAGACTAGTGGCAAAAGGTTATAGTCAACGCGAAGGCATTGACTATCAGGATACCTTTTCCCAGTAGCTATGCTAAAATCCATCCGCACATTGCTTGCTGTTGCAGCCTATTTCGATTATGAAATATGGCAAATGGACGTGAAAAATGGACATTCTTAAATGGATATCTTGAGGAAGATATCTATATGGAACAGCCGCTAGGTTTCACATCCAGTGATACTGATCACAAGGTTTGCAAGCTGCAAAGGTCCATATATGGACTTAAGCAAGCATCTCGGAGCTGGAACACTCAGTTTTAATGATGTGATCAAAAAGTTTGGTTTCATCAAAAATGAAGAGGAACCATGTGTTTTCAAAAGGGTCAGTGGGAGCGCTGTTGTCTTCCTCGTATTGTACGTGGATGACATCCTCCTTATTGGGAATGATATTCCCATGTTGACATCAGTCAAAATATGGTTGTCCAAGGAATTCTCCATGAAAGACCTAGGTGAAGCATCCTTTATTCTAGGAATTAAGGTCTATAGGGATAGACCGAATAGGATGCTAGGACTTTCACAGAAGATGTACATAGAGGAAGTACTGGAAAAAAAGATGTGCCCTAGCACACCTGAGGAAATAGAATGCATGAGCAAGATCCCTTATGCTTCTGCAATAGGGAGCCTCATGTATGCCATGCTATGTACACGACCTGATATAGCCCATGCTGTGAGTGTCACAAGCAGATATCAGTCAAATCCAGGTGAAGAACACTGGACTTCTATGAAATGTATCCTTAAGTACTTAAGAAGAACTAAGGATATGATGTTGGTCTTTGGTAACGGAGAACTCAAAGTCCAGGGATACACGAACTCGGATTTCATGTCTGATATAGATGACTGAAAGTTGACATCAAGGAGTCTATTTGTAATGGCAAGATGTTAGATATATGTGCCCTAGAAGCCAGAATTGGCTGACACTTGTAATACACTTCTAGGGGCAAAATTGTAATTTTGACTATAATCAATAAAATGGGTTATTTTCTATCACATATGTGTATTTAGTATCTGTGATACATCCTTTGAGTTGATGGTAATGATAATTCATATTCTCAAGAGTTGAAAATTTAAGACATGAATAATCATTATTAACTCATAAAAATGCTCCCGACCATAGGATCATCACGAGGATGGTGATTGATCCGGAAGGTTGGTGTACAATCGCTTCTCTTTAGTAGATGAGTCTTGAGTCTACGGTGTGGAGACACCGGAGCGAGAGTACAGGTACTCGTTAGAGAACGAGGGCACTGAGCGTGACCACCTCGAGTAGTCATTAGGAAGTCTACCTTCTCGTCAATGACTGACTCGATGCTGCAGTAGTGTGTCTGGTTCTTTGACCTGAGGTGCATCGGCAGTTCACCTTGAGGGTGTTATAGTTTGACTACACCATTACTCGGTCTCCTAGCCATATGGAACCCTGAGGTGTATGTTGGCTATAGCATGTTCATTGTAGGAACTGGATTGCATCAAGATGGAATCTATCTACCTCGGTGGTAGAGGAGCAGCCCTATGATGATCATGAGAATCAAGTCCAGAGAAGCCCATGGCCATGGTAGAGTGAAATAATAGAAAGAGTTTCTATTTAGATTTTCACATTCGGACTCGAATCGAATGATTACATCATATGACAGAAGACTAGGGTTTGACGAGTTCACCTTAACCCTAATCTGATCGGGGCTCAAGATAGAAGAACTTAATCACACAGGTAGCTGCACCAAGAGGTTCGCATTCAGCTCTGATGGGTTGCCACCATATACTGCTAGGTGTCACTGGTGGATTTTGGGAGCAATTAGAATGATTTAGATGATCGATCATTCTAGCTGTTCGAATCAGAAGAGTTCTGATCCATCGAAAGGAGTTTCGATGATGTCGATGATAGAGATCATGACATATCCCATTACCATACAGAACTAAACCTAACTGGGTCACACAAACAAGGGTTTGAATCTGGTGATCATCAATTGAATTGATCTAGTTCAATTGATCTGAATGAGATAAAATTAGGTTCAAGGAAATCAGGCTAGCACTCGATTGAACCTAACGTTCTTCTTTTACTATCATAAATAAGTTGTCCTGACTGAGCCAAAGGAGTTTTATGCTCAATCAGAGGCCTTCACTTGGTCTGAATAGAGCTTGTCCAAGTTAGAAAAGGGTTGTCTTATTTTGTAAGATAATACCTGCCATTTTTTATCACCTGCTATTTCTGGTCCTGGTCAAAAGTTGACCTTTGATTGGTCAAATATTGACCGTTGATACTTTGACTTCTATCCACATGTCACACACCTATTAGAGAGCTGGTGGGGCTTGTCCCCCTGCCTAGAACCTGGTAAGGAGGATGGCGCATGCCACCCTTGGCGTGTGCCCAAGCTGAAGGCGCCCAGGAGTCCCTATTGGATAGGGACTCCATCTCCTTTTTGGATTTCAATTAGACTTCTCCTAAGAACCAAGTTTGACTGGTCTTAGGTACCATCTAAGAAGGAATCTAAGGGACTCTGTTCCCACCAATCAGATTTAGATCTGATTTCACAAAGGGTTGTGATTGGTTGGGAAGAAGAGGAGTTGGATCAAGCATAGTCTATAAATAAGACCCTGCACCCAACTCAAAAAGCATCTGAGAATTCTCCACACCCCAAGGCTAGTTCTCTCCTCCTCCTCCATGCCAAGCCCATCTTCTCCCTCTCCTCTCCACACCCAAAGTGGTTTGGGATCTTGGTTGGTGCAATCTAGATGAGAGAAAGGCGATAGAAAGCTAGAAGGTTGCGCTGCTGCAAAGGACAACTGCTGATCTTTGAAAGATGTTTTGATGATCCTCCAAATTAGATTCAGATCTAATTTTTGAAGATGTGATGGAAAAGAAGAGGATCTCCAGATCCAATCCGAGTTGATACCGGTAGAGGCTAGGCACTTGCATGGCTAGATCTAGAACCTTCCGCTGCTTACAGGATCATCAACAGGTAATAGGATTAGCCTACATCAAGATAAATTAAATTTGATTTAATTTATCTAAATTTATTTTAATTATTAAAATAATAAAGATTAGATTTGAAACATCCCAGATCTGATCTAGATCAAAGAGAAAAATTTTTGAAATATATCTCTTGATCCGATCAGATCTAAATGAACCTGATCCAGAAAATCTGGATTTTCCTTCATCCATGTCCAACTTTACACCAAGCTTCTCAAGATTTTCTAAGTCCTTGATCATCATCAAACAATGATCTTGGATTGACTGTCCATCATGCATTTGAGCCTTAAAAAGTCTTCTAGTGACTTGATATTTGGCTGCATGACTTTACTCAACAAACAACTCTTACATGTGAGCCAATATTTGGTGGCTAGTCCTAATGTCTTCATGTTGGTGCTAGAGCTCATCAGACATTGAGTCCAATATGTAATACCTTATTTTTTTATCATCATCCATCCACTTCTCTAGAGATGCTCTCTGATTAGTGGATGGAGGGACTGGTAAAGTGGGAGGGTCCTATTCCAACACATGAGTTAGCTTCTCGAAATCCAAAATAATTTTAAAGTTTTAGAGCCAATCCTTGAAGTTGGATCCAATCAGTATATGAGTGTCCAGGATATGGGCTAGTTGGTTGGACGCAAATATTTTCCTATAGAGAGTCAAAGTTTCTAGTTAGATTTTATAATTAGACTTAATTAATTTATTTAAAAATTTTATTTTTTTAAATAAATTAGACTTCCACTATTTTCTCGAATTCCTACACTCCTTGGGCAGAGATGTAAAAATCTTCACGATCAATTGATTTTTAGTGGGTGGTGCGGTCCCACCGACTGGCTCACCACCTCATCTAATAGTTATCAGTGATGGATCAATCGATGAGTGGATAACTCTTATCCAATGATTCTTTAATCATAGAGCACCTAATCCTGGTCTCTAATTCATGAATCTCATTATGTCCAAAATATTGATACATTCCTTAGTTATGTCAGATCCATCATTTACACGAATTGAATTTCTGATTGGATCCCTCACCATATCCAGAATATTGAGCCCAACCCATCCTCCAACCCATAGCATCCAATGCCTAATAGATATGGTTACGTCTTTTCGATACAACTGAACCACTATAACCAGCCAAGAATAATCAACTCCAGGAAGGGCCCGTACATGTACAATGATGGAAGACCAATCGACTTAATCTTTTCTTAGGAAGATTCAATTTAGGTCTCTTAGACTTGACTCAATCATAATGGTTATGACAAGCATAGTGGCATGAGTTAGCTCGAACTGTTAGCCACTTTAAATCAGAACTGGATTGACACAAATGGCCAGGTAAGTGAGACCAGTGGAAGGGATATGCAATTAACTCAATAAGAATGCATTCAGATCGAGTAGCTCCCAATTAAAAATCAATCGATCATATCTGCCAAACTTACCTTAGACACCAGATTGTCGAACCAGAACTAATCAAGTTAGCGTACAATCCAAGCTCAAACCATGGAGCCTAATTAGGTCTTAATTAGATCGATCACATGTGGCTGTGAGTCGACCTTGACCTAGACTTACAATTATTGGCCTGGTCAATTCTAAGTACTCTTGATCCCACCTAACCAACTCTTGATTCAGTTTGATCAACTGCTAGACCTAATTGAGCTATCCAAGCCTGAACCAAATTTTATGAAAATATATTAGATCTAAAAATTTTTAATTTTAGATTTAATTATTTTCTTAATCTTAATTCTTAATTATGTTTGGGTTCATAAATAAAAAATATATGTCAAAATCCTAGATTTTCAGGATCTAAGGTTTTGCAGAAAATAAGTTCTGATTTCTGATTAAGGTTGAACGCGTAGTACCCCTACATGCCATAAGAACATCTCATCAAATTAGAGTAGAGCATCTTTAAACCCTACTTTGCTCTTATGACTGAACGGCCAAGGAGAATGCCTTAATCAAAAATATAATTGAAACTACAAAACTAGTTAGATCTAGATCATATATCACATATATAATTAATGATTTAACTAATACATGCTTTGCATACATCTCATGTATTATCACTAAATTAAACATGCATGCTTTTTAGATCTAAAATATCATATATAATATCTAAAAAATATATTTAAATTTGATCATATCAAAATAAAACTATTTTAGATAATTTGTAGAACTATTCTATAACTAGTCTAAACATACATATTTTCATATCACATATGAATAAATTAAAAATTAAAAACTTTATTTTTTATTTTTTAGATCTGATTATAATAATTATAATATCATAAAAATAAAAATTAAATAGATATAAAATAATATTTAATTAAATTAACAACATGATTATACTAGACTACACATAGAACTATTCTATTCCCAGTTTAGTCATGCATCTCATACATATTAGATCTAAATAATTTAATTTTAATTTTTTAATTTTTGATCTAATCATATCTGATGTGATATCCTAAACTTTTTAATATTAAATAAAAAATAAAAATAAAATTAGATCTAAAATAGATCTGAAGAACTACAACCACAGCTCTGATACCAGTTGAAGGAAAAACCTATTTTTTCGGCACAGGATCGTTCAGATCTGATTGGATCTGATGGAATATTTTAAATTTTTTTTCTAAAATTCTAACTAGATTTAATACTTCTTGGATATAATCATAGAGATCTGATACTAAAAGTTAAAAGTAAAATTAAATCAGATTTAATTTTAAGTACCTAATTTGGTAATCTAATTATCCTGCGATGATCCTGTTGATTCCTAAGGTTCTGGAAGGAGCCACGCATGAGCCTGTCCTCTACCGATATCCACTTGGATAGAATATAAACAACTTCTTCTCATTAATCTCTCCTCCAAAAATCAGATCTGGATCTAATTTAAAAAGCCTTCAAAATGACTTCTGAGGGTAGCCTATTCATCTCACGAACACCATCGCGTAGATACTGAATCTTGTGCCCAAAACCTTGGACCTTCAACTCAGATTTGTGCCTAACCTTTTAGGCATGTAGAAGAGAGGGTGAGAAAGGATAGAGGAGGCATGGATATCAGAGAAAAGGCCCTTTTAGGTGTAGAAAAAATAAATTTGATTGAGGCAATTTCATGAGAAGACTTCTTATACTAGATATTGTGCCATAAAAAGTCCCTTTTTTTATCAAAAACCTTATTAATTTGACCATTGAGACTACCAGACCTAATCTCCACAAAAAACACTAGATCCCATCTAGTTTTGATGCTAAAAATCTATCTGAAAGGTTGCAGCATGAAAGGATAAGGAAGAGTCCATGTGCGTCTAGGACTCTTTCCTCAAGAGTCTAATCCAAATCAAACTCTATCAAAATCTGGACTTGGCACCTCCAAAAATCTCAAAATTTTGCACACCCAAAGTACACTCATGTCCTATCGTATATCCAAAAATTAGAGCAAAATAATTTCTAAAAAAATTTCTAAAATTCTTTGATCATGTATTCCTCAGTTTTCTTAATTGGGTCAACTATTGACCCTAGTCCAATTGCACTAGGAATGAATTTAATTTTTATAATTAATCTAACATAGACATATTTTAGCTAGATGAAAATAAACTCATTCAAGATATAGGAATGAGTCAATTCAAATTTGACTTGGTTAAGATGAATCAAAAAGATTAGAGAAGGAGAAAGTCAGGCTCAATCTTGTGCTAGCATGATTACCTCAAAACTGATTGGATCTAATCCAAATCAAATGAACTAGGTTAGCTCAATTGATGACATCCAAATCCAAACCATTATTTGTGTGACCCAGTTAGGTTTAGTTCCATATGGTAATGAGATATGTCATGATCTCCATCATCGACATCATCAAAACACCTTTTGATGGACCAGAACTTTTCTGATTCATACAATTAGAATGATCAATCATCAAAATCATTCTAATTGCTCCCAAAATCTACCAGTGACACCTAGCAGTATATGGTGGCAACCCATCAAAATTGAAAGTGAACCTCTTGGTGTAGCTTCCTATGTAATTGGATTCTTTTATCTTGAGCCCCGAGAGGAATAGGGTTAAGGTGAACTCGTTAAACCCAATATCCATCATATGAATTAATCATTCGATTCGAGTCGTATGTGAAATCCTTTATAGAAATACTTTCTATCATCTTCAGTCTACTGTGGCCATGGGCTTATGGACTCAATTCTCATGATCATCATAGGATTACTCCACATCTACCGAGTTAGATAGATCCCTTATTGGTGCAATCCAATTCCTACAATGAACGTATTATAGCCAACATACACCTCAGGATTTCAAATGGCTAGGTGATCGAGTTATGGTGTAGTCAAACTACAACACCCTCAAGGTGAATTGCCGATGCACCTCAGGTCAAAGAACCAGACACACTACTGCAACATCGAGCCGGTCATCGATGAGAAGGTAGACTTCCTTAAGAATGCTCGAGGTGGTCTTGCTCAGTGCCCTCATTCTATAACAAGTATCTATACTCTCGCTTTAGTATCTCTACACCATAGACTCAAAATTCATCTACTCAAAAAAAGCGATCGTACACCAACCTTTCGATTCAATCTCTATCCTCGTGATGATCCCACGGTCAGAAGCAGTTTATGAGTTAATTATGAAAATTCATGTCTTAAATTTTCAACTCTTTGGAAATATGAGTTATCATTACCATTAACTCAAAGGATGTATCACATACACTTTAAATACACATTATGATAGAAAATAATCCTTTTATTAATTTATACTTAAAATTATAAAATTGCCCTTAGAACTGTATTATAAGTGTTAGCCAATCTGGCTTCTAAGGCACACATCTAACATTTTGGAGGTTTTCTTGCGATCTTATTTCGATCTGAATGTCTTCCAAAACCTCCCACTCCCTTGATTCTTGGAGCTCACCTAGACTGACCTTCCCAGACCCTACACCTCTGACCGAGGTCGAACCTAGGAATGTGCCTCACTCATCCTTCATCCAAGATACCATCCCATCCATTCTTACTCTAGATGATCTTTCTCTGATCCAAATTCAATATGGAATCCCCATGAAACACGACCTTGACCTCCCTAGTTTGGATGACCGAGTCAATTCTCCTTTGGCCAATCGATTTTGCTTGTACTTAGAGATCTTGCGTGCTGGGCTTCGACTCCAACTACTTTTCTTTGTAGTTGCCCTCTTTTGATTTTTGAACATCTCCTTCGCATCCATTGTACCGAACTCCTTTCGGTTCATCATAGGCTTTCTTTCCCTCTGCCACCTAGCTGATGTTCGACCAACTATCTCATTATTCTAAAACTTCTATACTTTTAAATACCACCCTTCCTCAAAGGACTGGTGGTACTTCTCCTTCCAGTTCAGTAAGAAGGGGTTACTGAAAGGCATTCCTTCTTCCTTTCATAACTGAAAGGAGAAGTACTTCTTCATCCGATGTCCTATCTTATTGTCAGATCTTCCTCCTTGGGGTTATATTAGGGAGTGGTTCACCAAGCTCCCAGCTTAGATAAAGTCGACCTTAATTCCTCGAATAAACTTAGAACATTCTGAGCTCCTCCTTTTTTCGACCTTCTAAAAGAACAGATCTTGTCTAACCTAGGCTTGAGTTTCCTTAATCTTGCTGGTATATTTTTCTACTTTTCAAATTCTTCATACGATTTCAAATATATGTACTGTCATTGATCATGATTCCTTTTCTATTGTAGAAATGGATACTGAAGCTATTGAATTGCTTACCAAGGGGCTTTACACCCATAATAGGAAAGGGGAAGTGCCCGGTGGTAGCTCGAAGAGAGCGAAGATTGGGACTCCAAGCTCCACGGCCCCTACCACCACTGTCATCGCTTTCAAGGTTGTCGCCAGCACCGAGGTTGCATCAAACGCTGAGGTCGGCACTATTGGTGTGGATTTCATGCCTCCTACGCCCTCGAGCCCTTCCAGTAGAGATCAAGCTCTGGAGCTTCTTGTTGAGGGAGAGATGGTGGAAGGAAAGAAGAAAAAGAAAGCGATCGCAAAGATGCTCCACAAGGCTCGTCCTAGCGAGACAAGGGTTGACCGCGGAGAATTAGGAGAAGACCCCTTCGATGACCCAAAGATCATCCAGGATTTAACCGATAAGCTCACCAAGCCAGCAATGGTGGACCGCAAGGCTGACGTCGGCCTTCGGTCGCTCATTTTGGAATCTTTTAGAAACATCCTCAAGGTGATTGCTCCATTGCTCGACTTTTTCTCTTCTCTTCTGCTCTTTTCTTCTTTTCTTTCTTTTTTTTCTTAACATCAATCATTTGTTATAGTCGGATCACCAAATACTCGCCTACATCAAGAGGGCATGCCGTCTGGAGGTGGAAGTATAGAAGGTCTAGGGGGACCTTCGAGCTGAAATCCATCATCTTTAGGAAAAGGCCGCTAAGGTCGAATGTCTTGTAGAGGAGAAGGCGGCAAACATCGAAAGTCTCTAGAGCATACTTCGAAAAGAAGAGTTTGTCTCAGTCAGACTCAAGGCCGCACTTGCCCTAGAGGAGGAGAAGAAGAAAGAAGCCGAGAATAAGGATGCCAAACTAGAAGTTCGGATGATGAAGTCGATCTTGGAGGCGACTGCGTGGGCCATGGAAGAGTTCAAGACCTCTTTCGAAATGAGAAATCTGAACATCAAATTCGGCCAGCAGGCATTTATCAAGGGTTTTAAGCTCTGTGAAGGCAGGGTGGCCTAGAGGTTCCCCAAGCTCGATCTTGGATTTCTAGAGGAGGAGGAGCACGACACAAAAGTGGGACCTTCGGATGCCATAGTTGATCCCTTCCTTGTTGAGCCTATTTTCGATCCATCCGATCCTGCCGTAGAGGCGCCTAAGCCAATTCAGGAACCCAACATAGCCGATAGTGCTCTGACTTCATCCACCACCATCCCCCTCGAGGTTGAGATCCTCGAGTAGTTGTACACTTTTCTTTCTCTTTTCTTTTTTACTTTATACTAAGAATTTCAGATTAAATTAAAGTGAATTTTCTTTTTGTCTATACCTTTGAGCATTTTTCATACTTCGAATGTAGTCTCCCATCAATGCTGATCTACTGCCTCAGGGACTTCCCCTGAAATCTTTAATAAAATACTTGAGGAAGGAAGTCCATCATTTGAAGCAGAGGTTTAAGAAGATCGAGGATGAATTTCAAGCCTCGCAGAAGAATGAGATCTAAATTAAGATCTTTCTATAAAATATTAAGTCATGCGGCCTTCCACCTTTGCAATTTTGCAAGCCCTTCCCAACGTTGATTATTCTCGGCTGGATACAATGGTTCAGTTGCACCAGAAAGATGCAACCACACTATTAGGCATAAGATGCTATAGGATGAAGAAAGGGTTGGGCTCAATATTTCGGATATGGTAAGGGTCCAAATCATGAATCTATTTTATACAAATGGTGGGTTTGATTTAACTAAGGAGTGGAGCAATATTTCGAACATGGTGAGCTTCAAGAATCAGAGATCAGAGTTAGCTACAACTTATTTAGAGAAATATTGGACAAGAGTTGTCCACTAATCGGCTGACTCAATATTAATAACTCTTAGGTAAGGTGGTGATCCAACTGGTGGGACTGCAGCATCCACTTAAAATATTTAATCATGAAGATTTTTGCATCTATTCTTGGAGAATGTTGGAATTTAGAAAAATAATGGAAGCCCAAATTTTTTTTAAAATAAAACTTTTAAAATAAATTGATTAAGTTATAATATAAAGTTTGATTAGAAACTTTGGCTCTCTACAGGAATTATGTCTACTTCTTATCCCCTAGCTAGGATCTTAGAAACCATATGTTGATTGAACCAAATTTTAATGATTGGCTCCAAAACTTAAAAATAGTTTTGAGTTTCAAGAAGTTAACCAATATCCTAAAACCATGGCCTTCCCCCTCTCCCAGCCCATCTGACCACTGAACAGAGAGCATCTCATGAGAAGTGATTATACGATGATAACAAAGTTAGGTACTATATATTAGCATCGATGTCAAATGAGTTGTAGTGCTAACACAAGGACATAAAGACTGCCAGATAGATATTGGCTCACTTATAAGAGTTGTATGGTGAGTAGAGCCATGTAGCTCATTATGAAGTTACCAAGCAACTCTTCAACGTGCAGATGCATGATGCGCAGTCGGTCCATGATCATTGCTTGTTGATGATCAAAGATTTGGAAGAACTTGGGAAGCTCGGCATATCTATGGATAAGGACTTACAAATTGATCTGATTCTGCAGTTCTTAACTGATTCATATGTGTAGTTTATAGTAAACATCCGTATGAATAAGATCCAGTGCACCATGGCTAAGCTCATGAATATGTTGGTGACTACTGAGGGCACCTTAAAGAGCTTGGTATTTTCTATGGAGCGAACTTCTTCCAAAAAAAAAAAAATTGGAAAGAAGAAGAAGTTCACAAAGAAGTAGAAGATTGAGGGAAAGAAGAAGGAGAAGAAGGCAGAACCAAAGAAAAAGGCTATGGAGAAGAAAAGTGTTTCTACTACAATTTCGACAGCCATTGAAAGGGGAACAACCCTGCTTACCTTGCAACTCTAAAAAATAAGAGGAAAGTGTTAGATATGTGTGCCCTAGAAGCCAGATTGGCTGACACTTGTAATACACTTCTAAGTGTAAAATTATAATTTTAACTATAAATAATAAAATGGGTTATTTTCTATTATAGTGTGTATTTCAAAGTGTCTATGATACATCCCTTGAGTTAATGATAATGATAGTTCATATTTTCAAGAGTTGAACATTTAAGACATGAATTTTTATTATTAAACTCATAAAATGCTTTTGATTGTAGGATCATCATGAGGATGGTGATTGATCTAGAAGGTTGGTGTATGATCGCTTCTTTTGGATAGATGTGTCTTGAATCTATGGTGTACAAACACCAGAGCGATAGTATAGATACTTGTTAAAGAACGAGGGTGCTGAGCGTGACCACCTCGAGCAGTCACAAGGAAGTCGACCTTGTCGTCGATGATTGGCTCGAAGCTATAGTGGTGTGTCTAGTTCTTTGACCTGAGGTGCATCGACAGTTCACGTTGAGGGTGTTATAGTTTGACTACACCATAACTCGATCTCCTAGCCATTTGAAATCCTGAGGTGTATGTTGGCTATAGCATGTTCATTGTAGAAATTGGATTGCACCAATAGGGGATCTATCTACCACAATAGATAAGGAGTAGCCCTACAATGATCATGAGAATCAAGTCCATAAGCCCATGGCCATGGCAGAGTAAAATAATAGAAGAGTTTCTATTAGAATTTTTATATTGGACTTGAATTGAATGATTAATTCATATGATGGCGTTTGATGAGATCACCTTAACCTTAATCCGATCGGGGCTCAAGATAGAGGAACTTAATCACATAGGTAAGTACACCGAGAGATTTGCTTTCAATTCTAATGGGTTGCCACCATATGCTGCTAGGTGTCACTGATGAATTTTGGTAGTAATTAGAATGATTTTGGATGATCGATCATGCAAGTTATCTAAATCAAAAAAGTTTTGATCCATCGAAAGGTTTTTTGATGATGTCGATGATAGAGATTATGACATATCCCATTACCATACAGAACTGAACCTAACTAGATCACATAAATAATGGTTTAGATCTGAATGTCATCAACTGGACTAACCTAGTTCAATTGATTTGAATAAGATTCATTTAGGTTCAAGAAAATCGTGCTAGCACATGATTGAGCCTAATGTTCTCCTTTAACAATTATTAAAGCTTGTCTCAACTGAGCCAAATGTATTCGGACTCACTCAGAAAAGTTTACTTTGTCTGACTAGAGCTTGTCTAGGTCAGAAAAGGGTTGTCTTAATTTATGAGATAAATTTAAAACAACATGTATCATTTTTGGTCATCTGCTAATTCCTATTTTCGGATATTGATCAAATGTTGACCCTGGACACTTAGACATCTGTCCATATGTCATGCATCCATAAGAGAGTGCTTGGGGACTTATCCTCCTGCTAAAAAGTAGATAGGAAGGGGGTGCACTCCTAAGGAGGCATGCGCCCCATGAGGATAAAAGATGGAGTCCCATATAGATGGGACTCTAGGTTGCTTCAGGGGATTAAATTGTGTGGCACTAAGAATTCTTGTTTGACCCGGTCTTGGTGCCACCTTAGGAGGGTTTTGAGGGTCTCTTATTTGATTGCATCAGATGATGTCATCCCACCAATCAGATTTAGATCTTATTGCACAAAGGGAATTGATTGGCTAGGATGATGTGGCACTGCATGGTGCAGTAGGGTCCATATAAATCCTATCTGTACCTAGAATTTAATGCTTCTACCTTTAGCCCATGCCACATAGCCTCTCTCCCTCCTTCTCCATGCCACCCTCTGGTCCTCTCTCTCCTCTCCATGCTCAAGGGCTTTTGAGCACGAACAAGGTGCGATCCAAGCAAGTGAAAGGTGCCAGGAAAGGAAGAAGGCAGCACTACTCGAAGAGACAATGACTGTTCTTCAAAAGTAGTTTTGAAGATCTTCAAGATCAGATCTAGATATGATTTTTGGCGGATTGATTGAGAAAGAGAAGATCTTCAGATCCTACTCAAGTGGATGCCGATAGAGGTCAGGCGCTTGCGTGGCTACATCTATAACCTCAGACAAACATCAAAATTATCACAGCATAATTAGATTGCCCAAAACAAAGATTCTGCTCGAGTGGATACCATAGAGGTCAAGCACTTGCTTGGCTATATCCAAAACATTAGGCAAACATCAAGATCATTATAGGATAATTGGATTATCCAATATAAAGGTATAATTATATTAGATTTAATTTTAATTTTTATTTTTATTATCAGATCAATAAGATCAGATCTGAGGAGTCTCAGATCTGATTAGGATCTTAGAGAAAATTTTTGTGAAATATCCCTCTTGATCCAATTAGATCTGAATGAATCTGATACAAAAAATAGATTTTTTTCATTTAGAAAGGAGGACCTTTTGAAGGTATGCTCATCATTGAAATGAATCTGATGGTTTCTTCCACATCCAATTAGGTGCTTGACTCTAAATCTAGTGCTCATTTATGCACTTCTTTGTAGAGTCTTGAGACTAGCAGGAGGCTGAGGGATGGCGAAATGATCCTACATGTTGAGAATGGAGTAGAGGTTGCTATTGTGGCCATGGAAATGTGCCCTCTATGACTACCATTTGGGAGCATTTTAGTATTTATAGATTGTTATTTTGTACCTACTATAAGCAGGAACCTAATTTCTATCTCTTGCTTGATGCAGAAAGATTATGTAATTAACTTTTATAAGGACCACCATAATATTTATTTTTAAAAAAAAATTGATAGTCATTTTCTTATTAATGGTCTCTTTTGGTTATATGTTGATGTATCTATGAAGTGTGTCAAGCAAATTGTGAATGTCATAAGATCTAAATGTTGGTGATATCAACTTGTTCTGATACACTTCTTCAGGATACTGGTGCTACTTCAGTTTTGTGCACGATCAGAAGATGGTCAAGCCACAATGTGAATAGTATAAGGTGACCATGAAATAGAAGAAGTGAAACAAAATAAGGAAGCAATCAAGTATTGTGGAACTTATTCTTCGATAACTTCTTCGATCTGCTGACACAGAGTGATTTATGTCATAGGAGAAAAGACCTACACACAATGGGCACTTGTTATCAGCACATATGCCCAGCCATGCTCACAGAGAGAAAATAAACATATAAAAGACTGATTACTCAATTGCCTATTAGGTCTCTCAATAAAAAGCCCCAAATTCTCACAAAAGCTTTCTAAAACTAGTGAAGAAGTAACTCAGCACCTTTGGGACATCACTAGATTTCCAACGCAATAAATGGTTCATTAATCAAAGTTGTATAGACTCAAGAAACTTGAAAATAGTGTTCCAATAGGAAATCTAGTCCTAAACACACTCGAGATCGATCCTGGACCATCCGATCATGATCGGCTCCCTTCTAGACCATCAAAAAATGCACTAGTAGTCCTAGATCAACTCGGATTGATCTTAGACTATCAGATTGCGATTGGAAGCTCTCCCAGCCATCAGATCGTGCAAAGAAGAAGGTCATGAAGGGAAATCCTGATTTCCCGGTCCAGGTTCGTCCAGATCTGATTAGATCAAGAGATATATTTCAAAAATTTTCTCTTGATCTTAATTAGATCTTGATATGTTTCAGATCTGATTCTTATTATTTTAATAAATAAAATAAAATAAGATAAATTAAATCAAATTCAATTTACCTGGTTTGGGTAATCCTATTATCCTGTAGATGATCCTGATTGCAGCGGAAGGTTCTGGATTCTTAGCCACGCAAGCGCCTGGCCTCTACTGGTATCCACTTGGGTTGGATCTGGAGATCCTCTTCTTCTATCACACCTCCAAAAATCAGATTCTGAATCTGATCTGGAGGATCTTCAAAACTCTTTTGAAGATCTGCAGTCGTCCTTTTGCCAGCAGCGCAGCCTTCTTGCTTTTTGATCGCCTTTCCTTTGATCTGAATCGCACCAACCAAAATCCAAAACACCTTTTGGACGTGGAGAGCAAGGGGAGGAAGAGGACTATGGCATTGGAGAAGGAGGGGAGAGGCAGCCTTGGGCATGTTCTAATAGCATTTCCTTTTTAGGTTGGGCGCAGGGTCTTATTTATAGAACCTCTTTGTGATCCAACTCCTCATTCCTCTCACCAATGCCAATCCACAACCCTTTCGTGAAATCAAGATCTAAATCTCGATTGGAATTGGAATAAGAACCCGTGATGTCCTACCTTAAGAGGTGCTCTAAGCACACAGATCAAAACGTGGATTTCTTATAAGAACTCTAATTGGAATGCCAAAAGGGAGGTGGCAGTCCCTGTTCCAACAAGGGACTTCCTTTGGCGCCTACCTACTTTGGCTGACACCGCCAGCCCTTGGTGCCGGTGCGCCTCTATCATACCTGGCCCAGGTTCTAGGCAGGAGAGAGGTACAAGCCCCCACTCAGCTCTTCCAATAGGTGGCATGACAATGTTGGTCAAAAGTCAGTGAGGGTCAATATAGTCAACGTAATTGATCCACGTCAAGGTAGCACTTTTCCTAGACAAAGATCAAAATGAACAGACAATGAGCACGAGTGGTCCAAAAATGGGCTCAGGTAATGATCTTTACAAATAAGACAACCTATATTATGACTTGTGAATCAACTTCTACCAGTCAGGACCATAGATAGGCCTCTGACTTGAGCACAAACTCCTTTGGCTCAGTCAGGCAAAAACTTATTATACATGTATAGATAGTAAAAAACGTAAGGAATCGATGTCCTAGGTCAAGATACTTAAATAATGTAGCGTCAAGTGCTAGCACGGATTTCCTTTAATAACCTAACTTGAATTTCATTCAGACAATTGAACTTAAATCAGTTCAATTGAGGGATTCACCAGATTCAAAACCCTTGGTTTGTGTGACCAGTTAGGTTCAGTTCTGTATTGGTAATGGGGATATGTCATTACTCTATCATAGACATCATCGAAAATCCTTTCGATGGATCAGGAACTCTTCTGATTCGAACAGCTTAGGAATGATCGACATCTAAATCATTCTAATTTGCTTTCCAAAATCCCACCAGTGACACTAGCAGTATATGGTGGCAACCCATCCAGAAGCTGAATGTGAACCTCTTGGGCAGCTACCTATTGTGATTCAGTTTCTTCTATCTTGAGCCCGATCAGATTAGGTTAAGGTGACCTCGTCAAACCCTTAGTCTCTGTCATATTTGATGTAATCATTCGATTTCAGAGTCCAAATGTTGAAAATCTAATAGACAACCTTTGAACTATTTAGTTTCACTCTACCAATGGCCAATGAGATTTCTGGACTTGATTCTCATGATCGGTCATAGGGCTACTCCTCTACCCACGAAGGTTAGATAGATTCCATTCTTGACTGCAATTACCAGTTTCCTACGTACAATGAACATGTATAGCCAACATTACACCGTCAGGGCTTCCATATTTTGGCTAGGAGACCGTAGTAATGGTG
>QRFJ01005008.1:0-143550 GCA_006176705.1 Cocos nucifera | reverse complement strand
TTTGCTTCTGAATATAGGAATTCGATCGAAGGAAAGTCTGGAAGGAGTTTGGCTCTTGTAGAAATTCGACTAAGGAGAGGTTCGGAAGGATTCGGCTCTAGAGGAGTCCGACTGATGGAGAAATTCAAAAGAAGTTGGTCTATAGGAGTCCGATGAAGAAAAAGTCTGGAGGAGTTTGGTCCTATAGAAATCCAACTGAAGAGAAAATCTGGGAGGAGTTCGGTTCCTAGCTTATAAAATCCGACTGAAAGAGAGGTCCAGAAAGAGTTCGGCTCCTAAAGGAGTTTGACTAAAGGAGAGATTCGAAATGAGTTTGGCTCCTGTAGAAATCCGACTGAAGGAGAAATCTGGATGGAGTTTGGCTCCTGGAGGAGTCCGACTGAAGAAAAAATTTCGAGGAAATTTGGCTCCTATAGAAATTCGACTGAAGAAGAAGTCTTGGAGGAGTTTGGCTCCTATTGAAATCTAACTGAAGGAGTGGAAGCAGAGTACATCACTGCATCGGAAGCTGCGAAGGAGGCATTTTGGTACAAAAAGTTCACTGCAGAGATTGGAGTGATGCCATTGGATGCCATTTCTCTGTACTGCGATAATAATGATGCCATAGCCCTTGCTAAGGAGTTGAGGTCTCATAAAAAATTTAAGCACATCGAGCGGCGATACCACGTCATCCACGATTACCTCAAAAAATGTTACATCGAGGTCAAAAGAGTCGACTCCGTAAATAATGCGGTAGATTCACTTATAAAGCCATTGGGCCAGGTTCGTCCAGATCTGATCAGATCAAGAGATATATTTCAAAAATTTTCTCTTGATCCCAATCAGATCTTGATATATTTCAGATCTGATTCATATTATTTTAATAAAATAAAATTAAAAGATAAATTAAATCAAATTTAATTTACCTGATCTGGGTAATCCTATTACCCTGTTGATGATCCTATTTACAGCGGAAGGTTCTGGATCTAGCCACGCAATCGCCTGGCCTCTACCGGTATCCACTCGGGTTGGATCTGGAGATCCTCTTCTTCTCTATCACACCTCCAAAAATCAGATCTGGATCTGATCTGGAGGATCTTCAAAACTCTTTTGAAGATCTGCAGTCGTCCTTTTGCAGCAGCGCAGCCTTCTTGCTTTTGATCGCCTTTCCTTGATCTAAATCGCCACCAACCTAAGTCCAAAACTCTTTGGACGTGGAGAGCAAGGGGAGAGAGATTATGGCATGGAAAAGAGGGGAGAGCAGCCTTGGGGCGTGGGGTTTCTCAATTGAATTGCGTTAGCATTAGGGTTGGCGCAGGGTCTTATTTATAGACCTCTTGTGATCCAACTCTCTTCCTCTCAACCAATCACAACCCTCTGTGAAATCAGATCTAAATCTGATTGGTTGGAATAGAGACCCCTGGATCTCCTTAGAGGGCACCTAAGACCAGTCAAACTGGATTCTTAGTAGAACTCTGATTGGAATCCAAAGGAAGGTGGAGTCCTTGTCCAACAAGACTCCTAGGCGCCTCCTACTTGGGCTCACGCCACCCTTGGCGTGCGCCGTTCTCCTTGCCAGGTTCTGCAGGGGGACAGGCCCCCACCAGCTCTCCAATAGTGCATGACATGTGGTCAAAATCAAAGGGTCAATGGTCAATGTTGACTAGTCAAAGGTAGACTTTTGATCAAGTCAAAGAACAAGAAATGGCAGGTGACCAAAAATGGCAGGTAATGTCTTACAAATAAGACAACCTATTCTGACTTGGACAACCTCCAGTCAGACCATATGAAGGCCTCTGATTGAGCACAAACTCCTTTGGCTCAGACAGGACAACTTATTTATGATAGCAAAAGAAGAACATTAGGTTCAATCGAGTGCTAGCATGATTCCTTGAACCTAATGAATCTCATTCAGATCAATTGAACTAGACAGTTCAATTGATGATCACCAGATTCAACCCTTGTTTGTGTGACCCAGTTAGGTTCAGTTCTGTATGGTAATGGGATATGTCATGATCTCTATCATAGACATCATCGAAACTCTTTCGATGGATCAGAACTCTTCTGATTCGAACAGCTAGAATGATCGATCATCTAAATCATTCTAATTGCTCCCAAAATCCACCAGTTACACCTAGCAGTATATGGTGGCAACCCATCAGAGCTGAATGCGAACCTCTTGGTGCAGCTACCTGTGTGATTCAGTTCTTCTATCTTGAGCCCGAGCAGATTAGGGTTAAGTGAACTCGTCAAACCCTAGTCTCTGTCATATGATGTAATCATTCAATCGAGTCAATGTGAAAATCTAAATAGAAACTCTTTCTATTATTTCACTCTACCATGGCCATGGATTTCTGACTTGATTCTCATGATCATCATAGGGCTACTCCTCTACCACCGAGGTAGATAGATCCCATCTTGATGCAATCCAGTTCTACAATGAACATGTCACAGCCAACATACACCTCAGGGTTCCATATGGCTAGGAGACCGAGTAATGGTGTAGTCAAACTATAATACGTCAAGTGAACTGCCGATGCATCTCAGGTCAAAGAACTAGACACACTACTTGCAGCATCGAGTCAGTCATTGACGAGAAGGTAGACTTCCTAATGAACTACTCGAGGTGGTCACACTCAGTGCCCTCGTTCTCTAACGAGTATCTGTACTTTCACTCCGGTGTCTCCACACCGTAGACTCAAGACTCATCTACTAAAGAGAAGCGATCGTACACCAACCTTCCGGATCAATCACCATCCTCGTGATGACCTATGGTCGGGAGCTGTTTTAGAGTTAATAATGATTATTCATGCTTAATTTTCAATCTTGAAAATATGAATTATCATTACCATTACCAAAGATTATCACAACACTAAATACACAGGTGTGATACAAAATAACCCATTTCATTAATTATAGTCAAAATTATAATTTTGCCCCTAGAAGGTATTACAAGTGTCAGCCAATTCTGGCTTCTAGGGCACATATATCTAACAATCTTCCCACTTGTCCTAAAGCCAATGGCTACAAGTCTAAGTCCCATCTTCTCAAGGTGGGCTTCGATCTTCTGCTGGCCCAACGCTTTGTAAGTGGTCTGCCACATTATCTGCGGAGTTGACTCTCTTGACCTCAACGTAACCTTTCTCAAGGTAATCGCGGATGAGATGGATATCGCCGCTCAATGTGCTTGACTTCTGGTGAGACCTTGGCTCCTTAGCAAGGGCTATGGCGCCATTATTGTCGCAGTAAAGAGGATGGCATCTGATGGCCTACTCCAATTTCTGCAGCAAACTTCTTGTACCAGAACGCGATCCTTTGCAGGCCTCTGATGCAGCTATAATATCTGCTTCCATGGTGGAAATCTGCTATCACAGTTTGCTTGGAACTCTTCCAGCTGACAGCTCCACCCATTGCACACAAACAGACTTCCAGATGTCGACTTTCGATCATCTATATCAACATGAATCGAGTCTGTGTATCCTTGAACAGGAGTTCTCCGTTACCAAAGACCAGCATCATTATCCTTAGTTCTCTCAAGTACTTAAGGATACATTTCACAGAAGTTCAGTGTCTTCACCTAGATTTGACTGATATCTGCTTGTGACACTCACAGCATGGGCTATATCAGGTCGGGTACATAGCATGCAACATGAGGCTCCCTATTGCAGAAGCATAAGGGATCTTGCTCATGCGTTTCTATTTCCTCAGTGTGCTGGGCACATCTTCTTGAAAAGAATGAATACCATGTCTGAAGGGTATTAATCCCCTCTTAGAGTTTTCCATACTAAACCTCTTTAGTACTTCCTCTATGTACATCTTCTGTGAAAGTCCTAGCATCCTATTCGGTCTATCCCTATAGACCTTAATTCTAGAAAAGGATGCTTCACCTAGGTCTTTCATTGGGAGAATTCCTGGACAACCACATCTTGACTGATGTCAACATGGGAAATTCATTCCCATAAAGGAGGATGTCACCACGTACAATACGAGGAAGACACAGCGCTCCCACTGACCCTTTTGAAAACACATGGTTCCTCTTCATTTTTGATGAAACCAAACTTTTTGATCACATCATTGAAACGAGTGTTCCAGCTCCGAGATGCTTGCTTAAGTCCATATATGGACCTTTGCAGCTTGCAAACCTTGTGATCAGTATCATTGGATGTGAAACCTAGCGGCTGTTCCATATAGATATCTTCCTCAAGATATCCATTTAGGAATGCCGTTTTCACGTCCATTTGCCATATTTCATAATCGAAATAGGCTGCAACAGCAAGCAATGTGCGGATGGATTTTAGCATAGCTACTGGGGAAAAGGTATCCTGATAGTCAATGCCTTCGCGTTGACTATAACCTTTTTCCACCAGTCTAGCCTTGAATGTCTCCACATTCTCATCTGCACCAATCTTTCTCTTGAAGATCCATTTACACCCAATAGGTACTATACCTTCTGGTGGATCTACCAAGGTCCAGACTTGGTTTGAGTGCATCGAGTCGATCTCTGACTTCATTGCCTCAAGCCATTTCTCGAAGTCGATATCTGATATCGCCTCGTTGTAGGTTTTGGGATCATCACCATGAGCACCATTACCTATGAGGAACATTTCCTCTACATCCTCTGAAATAATACCTAAGTATCTTTCAGGGGGACAGGAAACTCTTTCCGATCTACGAGGTGGAGGAGGTAGTGTTCTTATTGGCTCAACCTGATTTGGTTCCACTGGTCCTTAGCTCTTTCCACTTGTGAGACTTTCTCATCAAGCTTAATCTGCTTTCCAATGCCACTATCTTGAATAAACTATTTTTCAAGAAATATGGCATGTCGACTCACAATCACATTGTGGTCTTCCGGAATGTAGAAATAGTATCCTAATGACTCTTTAGGATATCCTATGAATCGAGCTCTAAAGGACCTAAACTCTAACTTGTCCGCTTGTTGTCTTTTGACATGAGCGGACGACCCCAAATTCTGAGATGACTAGACTTGTTTCTTACCGTGCCATATCTCATACGGTGTGGTAGGAACGGTTTTAGAGGGATCCCTGTTCAGTAGATAGATTGAAGTTAATAATGAATGTCCCCAAAGAAAATCTGGGAGGTCTGTGAAGCTCATCATGGATCGAACCATATCCAATAGAGTCCGATTTCTCTGTTCTGAAACCCCGTTGAGTTGAGGTGTTCCTGGTGGAGTCCATTGAGAGACTATGCCATTTTCCTTAAGATAGTCTAGGAATTCCCGGCTAAGGTATTCACCTCCTCGATCTGATCGAAGAACCTTAATGGGTTTTCCTGTTTGTTTTCTACTTCATGTCTGAATTCTTTGAACTTTTCAAAATCTTCAGACTTATGTTTCAATAAGATACACATACCCATGCCTAGACAGATCATCGGTAAAGGTAATGAAGTAGACAAAATTGCCTCTAGCCAGCACATCGAATGGGCCACACACATCAGTATGTAGTAGGGCAAGGAGATCTGTGGCCCTCTCCCCATGTCCAACAAAAGGGAGTTTAGTCATTTTGCCTTGAAGACAAGATTCACAGGTTGGATATGACTCAAAAGTCAATGGACTCAATAGCCATTTTCTCCACATTTGTTAATCCTATCTTCTGCTATATGACCTAATCTCAGGTGCCATAGATATCTATCTGTTTGGACTATCCCAGGTCGTTTGGCATTCAGTTTTGGCTCGATAGTTAAACAGGTACATCAATATACAACTGATAAAGACCATTAACAAGAAAACCATTTGCAATTTTATTTCTTCACAAAGAATGTTACAATGGTCTTAAAGAAGGTGATCACATAACTCTTGTGCTAAGCATGAAATAGAAATCAAATTCCTGCTTAGCTGCAGGCACATAATAACAGTCCTTTTAAAACTAATCTAAACAGATGTAACTGCAGAGGTATGTTCCCACGGCACTGCAGCAACTCTTGCTCCATTACCGATGCGTAGGTTCATGTCTCCATCCCTCAGCCTCCTGCTATCCTCAAGACCCTGCATAGAAGTTGCATAATGAGCACTAGAACCAGAGTCAAGCACCCAACTCGATGCAAGAAGAAACCGTTAAGGTTTAGACTAATAACGAGCATACCTCCAGAAGGACCTCCTTCTTATTCTTCAGGGTGGCCAGGTAAGTAGGGCAGTTCCGCTTCCAACGGCCATCGCTGTTGCAATGAAAACACTTTCTTTTGCCATCGGCCTTTTTCTTCGATTCTGCCTTCTTCTTCTTTGATCCTTCCACCTTTTGCTTTTTCACAGACTTCATTTTCTTTCCATAAGACTTTCTTTTGGAAGAAGTCCATTCCGCAGCAAGAACTGAGCCTTTAGTATCTTTCATAGAAAGCTCGCGGTAACCAAGCATATTCATCAACTCCAGGAATTTTGAAGTTTTATGCATGTGGTAATTCACGATGAATTGCCCATATGCATCAGTCAAGGATTGCAGAATAATATCGTTCTGCAGATCCAAGTCCAACTTCACACCGAGCTTCTCAAGCTCTTCCATGTCCTTGATCATTGTCAGACAGTGATCTTGGACTGACTGCCCATCATGCATCTTAGCCTTAAAAAGTCATTTTGTGACTTGATATTTGGCTGTCCGACTCTGTTCACCAAACATCTCCTGCAGGTGAGCCAACATTTGGCGAGCAGTCCCGATATCTTCATGTTGGCGCTGGAGCTCATCAGACATCGAGCCCAACATGTAGTATCTGGCCTTATTGTCTTCGTCAATCCATTTTTCCAGAGACGGTCTCTGTTCAGTGGATGGACGAGCTGGTAAGGTGGGAGGGTCCTGGTCCAAAACATGTGTTAACTTCTATGAACCCAAAACAATTTTGTAGTTCCTTAGCCAATCTTTATAATTGGGTCCAGTCAATCTATGTGTGTCCAGGATACGTGCCAATGGGTTTGACGCAGACATATTCCTGTAGAGAGTCAAAGATTCTAGTTAGATACTATAATTTTGACTTGACCAATTCATTTAGGGATTTTATTTTTAAACAAATTAGCTCCCACTATTTTCTCGAATCCCTACACTTCCTCTGTAGAGATGCAAAAATCTCCACGATTAATGATTTCTAGTGGGTGGTGCGGTCTCACCAACTAACTCATCACCTCACCTAACAGTTATGTGTGATGGTTAACCAATGCAGGTAACAACTCTTGTTCAATGATTCTCTAATCATGGTGCAACCCAAACTTGGTCTCTAATTCATGAATCTCACCGTATCCGGAATATTGATCCACTCCTTAGTTAAGTCAGACCCACCATTTGCATAGACTGGGTTCCTAATTGGTCTCTCACCGTATCCAGAATATTGAGCCCAACTCATCCTCCAGCCCATAGCATCCAATGCCAATAGACATGGTTGGCTCTTCTCGGTGCAACTGCCACTGTATCCAGCCAGAAACAATCAACCCTGGGAAGGGCCCCCGCACGTCTACAATGTGAAGATATCGGACTTAATCTTTTCTTAGGGAGAATTGATCAGGTCTCATTAAACTAGACTTGGCTTAGTCATAACAATTATGACTAACCTAGTGCATGGTCAGCTCGGATTATTGACCACCTCAGATCAGAACTGTGTCAACAGATATGGCCAGGTAAGTGAGACCGGTGGAAGGAATATGCCGTTAACTCGCACAAGAATGCATTCAGGTCGAGTAGCTTCCAATTAAAAACCAGTCAGTCGTCTATGCCAAACTTACCTTAGACACCAAATTGGTTGAGTCAGAACAATTGGTTAGCCTACAATCCAGACTCTAACCTCTGAGCCAATTAGTTCTTGCTTGATCGTGACTCAATCTTGGCCCAGACTTAATCCTATAGGCTGGTCAATTTAAGGCATGTTGATTCCATCAAACCAACTCTTGATTCGGTTTGATCAATCCGCTTAGACAATTGAGCTACCCAAGCCCGAACCCAGTATTATGAATATGTCTTAGATCTGAAATTCTCAATTTTAGACCTAATTAATATTCCATAAACTTAATTCTTAATTAAGTTGGGTTCATAAACAAAATATGCACAATAAATCCTAGGGTTTCAGGATCTAGGGTTTTGCAGAAAGTAAGTTTTGGGTTTCTGATTAAGGACGAACACGCAGCACCCCTACACATCATAAGAACACCCCATCGAATGGGAAGAGAGGGCCTTTAAACCCTTCTTCGTTCTTATGACCGGACGGCCAAGAGGAACGTCTTAATCAGAAACATGTAAATCTACAAAATAGTTATAGATCTATATCATATATCTCATATATAAAGTAGATCTAATCATGGCATATTTTGCATACATCTCATGTAACATAATCATGCATATTTTCAGATCTAAATTATCTCATAATAATCTAAAAAATTAGATTTAAATTGATCTAATCAAAATAATTCTAATAGATAATTATGTGGAAGTATTCTACAACTAGTCTAGACATGCATCAATCATATCTCATATGATAATTAAAATTAAATAATTTTTATTTTCTGTTTATCAGATGTTATTATAACACTTATAATATTAGAAAATAGTAAATAAGAAGATCTAAAATATGATTAATCAGATTAAATCAAAGACATGCAAAAACTATTCTATAGAACTATTCTATTCTAGAACTAGTCATGCAATCTTCATGTTCTTAGATCCAAAATCATTTAATTTTAATTTTTCTGATTTCAGATCTGAATCACAATCTAATGTGATATCTAAAATCACTTTAATTTCTAATTAAAATAAAATTAAAATCAGATCTAAACATTTAGAACCAGCTCTTAACCAATTGAAAGGAAATCCTGATTTCTCGGTCCAGGTTCGTCCAATCGATCAGATCAAGAGATATATTTCAAAAATTTTCTCTGATCCTAATCAGATTGATATGTTTAGATCTAATTTCTTATTTATTTTATAAATAAAATTAAAAGATAAATTAAATCAAATTTAATTTACCTGATCTGGGTAATCCTATTACCCTGTGATGAATCCTGTTTGCAGCGAAAGTTCTGGATCTAGCCACGCAATGCCTAGCCTCTACGGTATCCACTGCGGTTGGATCTAGAGTTCTCTTCTTCTCTATCACACCTCCAAAATCAGATCGGATCTGATCTGGAGGATCTTCAAAACTCTTTTGAAGATCTGCAGTCGTCCTTGCAGCAGCACAGCCTTCTTGCTTTTGATCGCCTTTCCTTGATCTGAATCGCACCAACCTAAGTCCAAAACTTTTGGACGTGGAGAGCAAGGAGAAGAGATTATGGCATGGAGAAAGAGGGAGAGGTAGCCTTGGGGTGTGGGTTTCTCAATTGAATTGCGTTAGCATTAGGTTGGGCAGGGTCTTATTTATAGACCTCTTGTGATCCAACTCCTCTTCTCTCAACCAATCACAACCCTTTGTGAAATCAGATCTAAATCTGATTGTTGAAAGAGACCCCTGGATCCTTCTTAGAGGGTGCTAAGACCAGTCAAACTGGATTCTTAGTAGAACTCTGATTGAATCCAAAAGGAGGTGGAGTCCTTGTCCAACAAGGACTCCTAGGCGCCTCCTACTTGGGCTCACGCCACCCTTGGCATGCGCCCTCTCCTTGCCAGTTCTGGCAGGGGACAGGCCCCCACCAGCTCTCCAATAGGTGCATGGACATGTGGTCAAAAGTCAAAGGGTCAATGAGTCAACGTTTGACCAGTCAAAGGTAGACTTTTTACCAAAGTCAAGAACAGAAATGGCAGGTGACCAAAAGTGGCAGGTAATATCTTACAAATAAGACAACCTATTCTGACTTGGACAACCTCCAGTCAGACCATTATGAAGGCCTCTGATTGAGCACAAACTCCTTTGCTCAGACAGGACAACTTATTTATGATAGCAAAAGAAGAACGTTAGGTTCAATTGAGTGCTAGCACGATTTTCTTGAACCTAATTGAATCTCATTCAATCAATTGAACTAGATCAGTTCAATTGATGCATCACTAGATTCAAAACCCTGTTTGTGTGACCCAGTTAGGTCAGTTCGTATGTGTAATGGATATGTCATGATCTCTATCATAGACATCATCGAAACTCCTTCGATGGATCAGAACTCTTCTAATTCGAACAGCTAGAATGATCGATCATCATAAATCATTCTAATTGCTCCCAAAAATCCACCAGGACACCTGCAGTATATGGTGCAACCCATCAGAGCTGAATGCGAAACTCTTGGTGCAGCTACCTGTGTGATTCAGATCTTCTATCTTGAGCCCCGATCAGATTAGGGTTAAGGTAACTCGTCAAACCCTAGTCTCTGTCATATGATGTAATCATTCAATTCAAGTCCAATGTGAAAATCTAAATAGAACTCTTTCTATTATTCACTCTACCATGGCCATGATTTTTGACTTGATTTCTCATGTCATTCATAGGGCTACTCCTCTACCACGAGGTAGATAGATCCCAATCTTGATGCAATCCAGTTTTATAATGAACATGTCACAGCCAACATACACCTCAGGGTTCCATATGGCTAGGAGACCGAGTAATGGTGTAGTCAAACTATAACACCCTCAAGGTGAACTGCCAATGCATCTCAGGTCAAAGAACCAGACACACTACTGCAGCATCGAGTCAGTCATTGACGAGAAGGTAGACTTCCTAATGACTACTCGAGGGTGCACGCTCAGTGCCCTCGTTCTCTTAACGAGTACCTATACGTTCGCTCCAGTGTCTCCACACCATAGACTAAAGACTCATCTACTAAAGAGAAGTGATCCTACACCAACCTTCCGGATCAATCACCATCCTCGTGATGATCCTATGGTCGGGAGCTGTTTATGAGTTAATAATGATTATTCATGTCTTAAATTTTCAACTCTTGAAAATATGAATTATCATTATCATCAACCCAAAGGATGTATCACAGACACTAAATACACAGGTGTGATAGAAAATAACCCATTTCATTAATTATGGTCAAAATTACAATTTTGCCCCTAGAAGTGTATTACAAGTGTCAGCCAATCCTGGCTTCTAGGGCACATATATCTAATAGAGGTCTCATAAAAAATTTAAGCACATCGAGCGGCGATACCACGTCATCCACGATTACCTCAAAAAATGTTACATTGAGGTCAAAAGAGTCGACTCCGTAAATAATGCGGTAGATTCACTTATAAAGCCATTGGGCCAGCAAAAGATCGAAGCCCACCTTGAGAAGATGGGACTTAAATTTGTAACCAATTGGCTTTAGGTCAAGTGGGAGTTTATTAGATATGTGTGCCTAGAAAGCTAGATTAGCTGAACAACTTGTGATACACTTCTAAGGATAAGTAATTAATTTAACTATAAATTATAAAATAAGTTATTTTCTTCATAGCTGTATGTTGAAAAGGTCTTGATGGCATCTCTTGAGTTAATGTAATGTAAGTTCATATTTTCAAGAGGTTGAAAAATGAAGGGAAAAAAACCATTATTTGGATCAGGTCGTTTAGATCTGATTAGATCAGAGGGATATTTCAAAAAAATTTTCTCTAAGATTCTAATCAATCTGAGGACTCCTCAAATCTAATCTTATTGATCCTGATAACAAAGTAAAATTTAAAAATTAAATCTAATTTTAATTATACCTTTTTTGGGTAGTCCCATTATCTTATGATGATCCGGTGATGTTTGTCTGAATGTTCTAGCAATAGCCACTCAGCGCCTGGCCTCTACCGGTTATCAAACTCGAAAAATCTGAAGATCTTCTTCATTTTCAATCAACCTCAAAAGATTAGATCAAGATCTGATTTTGTATGGTTCTTCAAAACTACTTTGAAGTTGTGCTCACCAAGATCTTCTTCCTTTCCTGGGCCTTTATCATTGCTGGATCGCCACCTGTTCATGTCCAAAAGCCCTTTGGGCTGGAATGAGAGAGAGATGAGGATCAAAGGTGCATGAGAGGAGGGAGAGAGGCTTTGTGCATTGCGGATAAAGGTAGAAGCATTTAAAAAATCTAGGCATAGATAGGATTTATATTAGAACCCTATTGCACCAGCAGTACCACACTTCATCCTGACCAATCATGACCCTTTGAGCATTAGATCTTAATCTGATGATGGGATTGACATTCATCTGATCCAATTCTGTTGAAGGGACCCTTAAAAAACCCTTCCTAAGTTGGTGCAAGACTGCGTCAAATAAAGTTCTGTTGCCACAAGTTAATCTCCGGAAGCAACCCTAGAGTCCCATCTGTATGACTCCTTCTTTATCTCATGGGCCGCATTGCCTCCTAGGTGGTGCCACTTCCTATCTACATTTAGCAGCGGAGACAAGTCCCTAGGCTACTTCTATTAGGTGCATGACATTTGGCAGATGTCCAGAGTTATCCAAGGTCAACATTTGACCAACGTCCGAAATAGAAATTAGCAGGTGATCGAAGAATGGCAGGTATTGCTTAAATTTATCTCATAACATAAGATAACCCTTTTCTGATCAACAAGCTCCAGTCAAACCAAATAAAGTTCCTGAGTGAGCCAAACATATTTGTTCCAATCGACGACAAGCTTTAATATTATTAAAGGAGAACATATAGCTCAATCATGTCGCTAGCATATTTTCTTGAATCTTTAATTGAATCTATTCAAATCAATTAACTGGTTAGTTGAATTGATTACATCCAGATTCCAAACCCTTATTTGTGTGACCCAATTAGGTTCAGTTCCGTATGGTAATAGGATATGTCACGATCTCTATCATCGACATCGTCGAAATACCTTTCGATGGATCAAAATTTTTCTGACTCAGACAGACTAGTATGATCGATCATCCAAATTCATTTTCTAATTGATCCCAAAATTTTCTAGTGATACCTTAGCAGCATATGGTGGCAACCCATCAGAACAAAAGTGAACCTCAGTGCACTACCATATGTGATTCAGGTTCCTCTATCTTGATGCCCCGATTCGGTATTTAGGGTTAGTGATCTCATCAAACCCTAATATCCATCATATGAATAAATCATTCGATTCAAGTCCATATGAAAATCTA
The DNA here is from genome assembly GCA_006176705.1 of Cocos nucifera. Classification (NCBI taxonomy): domain Eukaryota; kingdom Viridiplantae; phylum Streptophyta; class Magnoliopsida; order Arecales; family Arecaceae; genus Cocos; species Cocos nucifera. The sequence goes on along the minus strand of QRFJ01005008.1, from coordinate 130,575 downwards.
ATAGAAACTTTTCTATTATTTCACTCTCCATAGCCAGGGATTATGGACTTAATTCTCATGCATCATCATAGCTGTTCAGTTGTTACCGATGGTAGATAGATCTCCCATATGTGCCAGTCCAACTTCCGTACAATGAGCAGCTGTAGCCAACATCATCTTATTATTCTGAAATGGCTAGAGACTGAGTTAATGGGTAAGTAAACTTATAACAATCTTAGGTGAACTGCAATGCACACCTATAGGTCATAGAACCAGACACACTCACAGCAAGCTTCGAGCTAGTCATCGACGAGAAGGTAGACTTCCTCATGACTGCTTGAGTGGTCACACGCTCAGTCACAAACAGTCCTCTTCCTCATAACAAGTACCATACTCTTGCTGCCGGTCTCTACACCATAGACTCAAGAACTACTCTTCCTAAGAGTAATCGTTATACCAATCTTTTGAATCAATCACCCATCGTCATGATGATCGTTCAGTGGAGCATTTATAGTAATAATAAAAAATTTCATATTCTTAAAATTTAACTCTTGAAAATAATGAACCTATCTTTACCATTAAACTCAAGGATGATCATAGACACTTCAGAATACACATGTGATAGAAAATACATTATTTATGTAATTATAGTTAAAATTATCAATTTTTGCCCTTTGAATATATTACAAGTGTCGGCCAATCTGCTTCTAGGCACAATTACTAAACAACTCCCACTTGACCAAAAGTCAATGACTACAGTTTAAGTCCCATCTTCTTCAAGATGACTTCAATCTTCTTAACCCAACGACTTTGTAAGTATGGTCTGCTGCGATTTTATCTATGGAGTCGACTCTCTTGACCTGACGTAACCTTCTCAAGGTAAATCGCGGATGAGTGGTATCACCGCTACGATGTCGCTTGGATATTTTGGTGAAACCTCGACCCCTAGGCAAAAGGGCTATGACAAGCCATTACTATCGCAGTATAGAGGAAAGCATCGATGCATCACTTCGATTCTCTATGGCGAACTTTTTATACCAGAATGCCTCCTTCATAGTTCGTAATGCAGCGATGCTACTCTCTTTCATGCGTGGAATTACTACACTATATGCTTGGAACTCTTCCAACGACAGCACCCCCATACCACAAATAGCAACTCCCAAAGTCTGACTTTCAATCATCTATACTCGGACATAAAATCTGGTTTTTATACCTCTTGCACTTGGGTTCTCCATTACCAAAACCAAACAGCATTATCCTTATTCTTCTCAAGTACTTAAGGATACATTTACAAAGTCCAATGTTCTTCACCTGGATTCAACTGTATCTTCTCATCGAGACTCACAACATGGCATATTATCAGTCGTTACATAACATGGCATACATCGAGCGGCTTTCCTATTGCAAAGCATAAGGGATCTTGCTCTTGCATTCAATCCCTCGGAAGTGTTGGACACATTCTGTAGAGGGATGAATGCCACAATCTAATAAGTAACAATCTCCATCTTCGAGTTTTATCATGTAAACCTCTTTAGCACTTCCTCATACATCTTGTATAAAGACCTAGCATCTATTGTCTATCTCTATAGCCTATTCCTAGAATGAAGATGCTCTCCTAGAGTCTTGCATGGAGAATCTTAGGAACCACATTTTAATCTCTCGCCATTCGCATCTCTCCTTCAGTCAGATTTCTAAAGGAGCCAAACTCTTTCTGGACCTCTCCTTCAGTCAAATTTTTATAGGAGTCAAACTTCTTTTAGATTTCTCCTTCAGTCAGACTCCTGTAGAAGTCAAACTTCTTTTGAACATCTCCTTCAGTCAGATTTCTATAGAAGCCAAATTTCTTCCGAATTTCTCCTTCAGTCAGACTCCTCTAGGAGCCGAACTTCTTCCAAATTTTTCCTTCGGTCAAACTTCTCCAGGAGCCGAACTCCTTCTAGATTTCTCCTTCAGTCAAGTTCCTTCAGGAGCTGAACTCCCTTTGGACTGATCCTTCAGTTGGATTCCTCCAGGAGCCGAACTCCTTCCAGACTTCTCCTTCAGTTGGATTCCTTCCGTGGATTACTTTTAGAGTTTAGCTAGCATTCCTCCCGGATGATCTTCTCTAGTCGTATTTCCTTTAGGAATCCGAACTCCTCTAGAATTGATGTATGTCAAAGCTCTTCACCATTCAATACCTTCTTTCTCCGAACTTCAACTATTAAATCTCAACGAATGGCCACTTCATGGCAACTGATACCACTCTCCATAACAAACTCTACATGGCCCCAAGTGGCCCACTATCGAACGGCCACATCACAACAACAGACAATCCTCTCCATAATAAACTCCATGTGGCCTCGAGCTGCCCACTACCAGACAATTACGAAAAGCTTTATCTATAAAAAGAGGCCCTCTAGATACGTTTTCTTTATGCTCTCTTCTCCTTCCAAAAATTCTACTGAATTCTTGCTTGAGGACTCAATTTTTGTTGGCCAAAAGAGCTGACTTGATCATCGGAGGGTCCTACCAGATCCACCACCATCAACTTCGGTTGGGATTTTATTTTGTAGATTATTGACTATAACCTCATCTTCCTCGACTCCAGCTCAATCCGACGTCAACCAAATTCTGCACCAATAGAATTGGTGCTAGAGGAAGGGACCTCTATTCCTGAGGTTTTTTTATTCTAAAAAGAGTGCTCAACAGCGATTTCTCTTCTTCCTCTTCAGAGTTCTTTCTCAAGAAAAAATACCTCCTAGAAAGGCCTCGACCTAACGATCAATGGCCTCTGCAGCTAGATCCCATCTAGACTTATCTACTCCTACTCCAGCCCTGGCAACTCAAGCTTTTTCTGCATCCATGGTGGATGCGGAGCAGTTTAACTTGCTGATTCAGTAGGTTCACGATCTTACAGAGGCAGTGCAGGCCATACGTCTTTAGGCCCCAACATCGATTCGATCGGAGCAGGCCTCTCCAAAGCCCCATGATCCTATCTTGGGATGGCCGACTTGGGCTGGCCGACCACTGATCTCCAAAAAGGGGAAGCAGAGGATGGAGGACCCTTGCTTGGACCATGACTGAACCTAGAGGGAGGCTTCACACCCACTCGATCAAAAAATCTTGAAGATCAACGACCATAAAAATCTTCTTGATCAAAAGCTCTAGAAAATGAGCCGACGAATCGAAGAGCTCCATCATGCTCCTTCCACCCATGGTAATGATATTTGCACTGACACTCCTTTTTCCCAGACGATTATGTAGGAATCGATCCCGTCGAACTTCAAGCTCCCTCAGTTTGAGAGTTACGATGGGACCACCGATTCAGTCGACCACTTGGAGGCCTTCCAAATGATGATGCTGCTCCATGGTGCGCCAGATGCCATTTTATGCTGGGCTTTTCCATCCACTCTCAAGGGAGCAGCCAGGAATTGGTACTCAGCCCTTAAGCTGGGTACCATCTTTTTCTTCGATCAGATGAGCCATCAATTTGTGGCTCATTTTATTAGCAGCCGACGTCCCTGCCGAGATTTGGATTTCCTTATGAACATCAAGCAGAAAGAGGAGAAATCCATTCGAGCTTATGTCACCCAGTTTAGTGCTGCTGCATTGGAGGTACGGAATTTAGATTAGTCAGTTGCAATGGCCGAACTCAAGGACAACCTTTAGAAGAATGATTTGTTGTTCTCCCTAAAAAAGAATTACCCCAAGGACTTTGCCGATAAGCTGGCTCGGGCTGAAGGTTATGCCTGAGCTGAAGAGGCCTTCAAGGCCAAGAACAACGAAGCCACTGAAGAGTGGCGAATTAGCGAGCTAGGTAGGCTCACTGAGGAAGAAAAGCCAAGTGAACCTCAATCGAGCATCCGAAATCCCTCTGAGCGCAAGCGAGCCTGAACTCCTCTCCGGGCTCAGAGGTAGGGAAGCCCCGACAAAAGGGCGCGGCGGGGTTCTTCCCTACGAAGATTTCATAATTATGCCCCTCTCGAAAATGTCCTTATATAATAACCACTTGGGACCTGTGAACTCCCCGTTGGTAGGCTTTGCTGGTGATGCTGTGCTAGTTTAGGGCATAATAACTTTGACTGTAACTATAGGACAATGCTCGAAGCTGGTTAAGGCATGGGTCAATTTTCTAGTGGTAAAGGCTCCATCTACCTACAAAACTATTCTCGACTGACCTGGGTTGAACACGCTCCAAGCAGTGGTATCGACTTATTATCTAAAGGTGAAGTTTCCAATGAGTTGTAGAATTGGGGAGATTAGGGGAGATCAGGCATTGGCGAGATGCTGTTATTTCATTGCCCAGCAGAAAAATATCCAGCCTAACCTTTGTCCTATCGAGGGGCTGGATACTTGTGATGACCTCATCGAGGAGTGGGACAAACCTATGGAGGACCTTATATCTATGACATTAAACAATGGAAATGCAGAGCACACTATACAGGTTGAATCCAACTTAGGGGATGAGGTTTGGGAGCAACTCATCACCTTCCTCAGGAAGAATGCAGACATCTTCACCTGGGCCCCAACGGATATGCCAAAAATTGATGCCGAGATCATGGAACATCAGTTGGCAGTTGATCCTAAGTATCGGTTGGTAAAAGAGAAGATGCGCAACCATGCCTCGAAGAGGCAAAAAGCAATTGCAGAAGAAGTAGGTAAGCTCCTCAAAGCTAGATTCATCCGAAAAGTTAACTATCCGACCTGAATCTTAAACATGATCCTCGTCAAAAAAGCAAACAACAAGTGGAGGATGTGTATAGAATTCAAAAAGCTGAACAAAGTCTGCCCAAAGGATAGCTACCCTCTTTCCAAGATTGATCAACTGGTAGATACAACCTCGGGCCACAAGCTCCTCACCTTCATGGACGTCTTCTCTTGCTATAACCAGATATGGATCATGCTGGAGGATGAGGAGAAATCTGCTTTTATTACTAACTATGGTCTTTACTATTCTAGGGTTATACCCTTTGGGCTTAAGAATGTAGGGGCAACGTACCAGCACCTGATCAACAAGATCGTCAAGAAGCAGATCGACTATAATATGGAGGTGTATGTGGATGACATGCTCGTTAAACGCCAAGCTTCTACAAACCACCTCGCCAGCCTTGAAGAGACCTTCAGTGCACTTAGGAAGCATAAGATGAAGCTGAATCCGACCAAGTGCGCCTTTGGTGTGACCTTAAGAAGTTTCTAGGATATATGGTGTCAAGGCGTGGGATTGAAGCAAATCCAGAGAAAATTCGAGCTATTCGGAAGATGACTGCTCCAAGAATAATCAAAGAAGTTCAGCATCTGACTAAAAAAGTGGCATCCCTAAATTGCTTCATCTCAAGATCGATCGAGCGATGCATGCCCTTCTTCCAAGTTCTCAAGCAACCAAAAAACTTCTGCTGGACGATGGAGTGCCAACGGGTATTTAAGGAGTTCAAAAACTACCTCAGCTCACCCCCATTGCTGGCAACACCCGAACCTAGAGAAGAGTTGTTCTTATACCTAGCAGTCTCTCTGGTAGCCTTGGTAGCAGTCTTGGTCAAGGAGGAAGCGAAGATGCTGTGATCGATCTACTACATAAGCCGGGTCCTGAGTGATGCAGAGATCAGATACTCTAAGATGGAGAAATTGACCTACTCTCTTCTAATCACTGCCAGGAGACTCTGACCTTATTTTTAGGGGCATACCATAATGGTCCTCATAGATCAACCAATAAAAGCAGTTCTTCATCAAACAGATGCTTCTGGAAGAATCGCAAAATGGGCGATTGAGCTCATGGAGTTCGACATCAATTATCGATCCCAACCATCGATCAAAGCATAGATATTGATAGATTTTGTAGTAGAATATACCATTCTAGATGATGTCGAGCTTGAACAAAATGAGATCGACGCTCTATTATTGCAATCGAGCCTCCTTGAAGAGAGTGCCGATCTTTCCAAAGATTTTTAGGCCCTATACGTGGATGGTTCATCCAACTCCACTAGAGCAGGTATGGGATTAGTCTTAGTCAGCCTCGAGGGAGTCATCATTGAGTACGCGCTATGCTTCGAATTTTCTACAACTAATAATGGGGCCGAATATGAAGTGTTGATCGCCAGGTTAAAAGTAGCAAGAGAGTTAAAAGTAGATCGGCTTCAAGTCTATAGTGATTCTTAATTAGTGGTTGGCCAAGTTAGTGGCAATTATGAGGCACGAGAGGAAAGTTTGATGAAATACCTTGAGAAAGTAAAGGATTTGACTCTGGCCTTTGGCAGTTTTGGCATTTGACAGATTCTGAGGGTAGAAAATATAAGAGCCGACCTCCTCTCTAGGTCGGCCACTTCAGTCCTAGCCGAACTACCCAAAGAAGTATTTTTCGAAACTCTAAAATGCCCAAGCTCAGAGGAATCATAGTTTGTTATGCCGATGGAGCTCGAGCCAAGCTGAATTGACCTATTGGTTGCTTACCTCAAGGAGGGAGTTCTTCCTCATGGTTCAAAAGAAGTTTGAAAACTCAGGAATCAAGCCTCTTGATATGTTTTGTATGAGGGCAAGTTGTATAAGAGGTCATATTCGCTGCCGCTATTAAGATGTCTCTGACCTTCAGAGACCGACTTCACATTATGAGAAGTGCATGAGAAAATTTATGAAAGTCATGTAGGAGATAGGTTTCGATCACAAAAACTACTTCAGCAAGGGTACTATTGGCCGACCTTGTACCGTGATTCTTTGGAATATGTAAGAAAATGTGACCGCTGTTAGAAGAATGCAAACATACAAAGATAGCCGACCACCAAGCTTACTTCGCTAAGTGCAACTTGGCCATTTGTATAGTGGAAAATGGACATACTTGGCCATTTTCTGATGGCATCCGGGCAGCAAAAGTTCCTCCTGATTGTCATCAACTACTTCACCAAATGGGTTGAAGTCGAACCACTAGTAAAAATTACCGAGGTCAAGGTATAGGACTTCATCTAAAAGTCAATAGTCTGTTGGTTCGGTCTGCCCCGAACTCTCATAATAGATAATGGACGATAGTTTGCTGGGACGAGGTTCACCGAGTTCTACGAAGATCTAAATATCTCCCATCACCTCACATCGATAGCTCACCCATAGGCAAATGGGAAAGCTGATGTGACCAACCAGACTCTACTGAAAGGCATCAAGACAAGGCTCGATAGAGCAAAGAGAGCCTGGGTGGATGAACTCTACCACGTCCTCTGGGCATATCGAACTACTCATAGACTGTCGATTGGAGAAACACCATTCACCTTGGCCTTTGGAATGGAGAAAGTCATCCCAATCAAACTTAAGCTCCCATCAGCATGGGTCGTGGCCTTCAACAAGCAGCATAATCCATAGGACCTTAGAGTCAACCTCGACCTACTGGAAGAAAAAAGGGAGGAAGCTCAGGTTCGAATGGCGGCTTACAGATGAAGGGTGGCCCGATACTATAACTCCAAAGTTAGAAGTAAAATATTCAAAATGGGAGACTTAGTACTTCGGCAAGCCACGTCTCTCTACCTCAGAGCCAAGGAAAGCTTGCCCCAAATTGGAAAGATCCGTATGAAGTGGTGGAGGTTATCTGGCCCGGAACTTATCATCTAAAGGAGCTCAGAGGAATAATGCTTCCACGACCTTGGAATTCAGAAAATCTGAGGATGTACTACTAGTAATTTTCTTTTAATAAAACTCCTTTATTTTAATATTATTATTTTCTAGTACAAGAACTATGTGATAATAGAAAAGAAGTAACCAAAAGTGGCTATGTTAGGAACAGGAGGAGAACCTCATCCTAACATAAGCAAGATCAAAGGTCTCACTCATTTTAGATGAGATGGGGGGAGAGGCCCTGACAATGGCCCTTATGTGCCCCTATAGTTCGTTAGAAATAGGAGGAGAACCTCATCCTTAATGCGAGGAAAGTCAAAAGCCTCATTCATTTTAGACGAGATGGGGGGGAGAGGCCCTGACAATGGCCCTTATACGCCCCCACAGTCCATTAGGAATAGGAGAAGAACCTCATCCTAACATGAGCAAAGTCAAAGGCCTCATTCATTTTAGACGAGATGAGAGGATAGGCCTTGACAACGGCCCTTATGTGCCCCCACAGCTCGATAGGAACAGAAGGACAATCTCATCCTAATATGAGCAAAGTCTAAGGCCTCATTCATTTTAGACAAGATGGGGGGAGAGGCCCTTACAACAGCCCTTATGTACCCCCACAGTCCATTGGGAACAATAGGAGAACCTCATCCTAACGTGAGCAAAGCCGAAGGCCTCGTTCATTTTAGACGAGATGAGAGGAAAGGCCCTGATAATGGCCCCATTGTGCCCGACAACAATAGGAGATAAGATCTTCCTGGACCTTGGCTGGAGACAAGATCTTCCACAAGCCTCAACTTCAACGTCAACCACGGCTGGAGGCATGTTCTCCCCCGAGCCTCAATTTCAACGTCAATCTCGGTTGGAGACAAGATCTCCCTCGAGCCTCAACTTCAATGTTAACCTCGACTAGAGGCGAGATTTCTTCCAAAATTCAACTTCAACTTTAACCTTGAATGAAGATAAGATCTTTCCTGAGCCTCAAGTTCAACTTCAACCTTAGATGGAGATAAGATCTCTCCCTAAGAATCAACCTCAATGGTGTAGAGGATAGAAAAGGACTTCAGCAGTCACCTTTTTTATACTCCCTTCCTTCGAATTTTGAACTCGAGAGTAGGGGGACTATTATTGGAGATAAATCCAGCTCCCGTTGAAATCCAGCTCCCGTTGAATTCCAGCCTGATGCTTAGCCTAATGCAATCGACAATCACGGAAGAGCTTCAATCAAAAATTCTCCTCCAGTGGTCGAACCCCATCCGAACTCCTCTAATGGCTGAAGCCCAATCAAACTCCTTTCAAATTTCTCTTTCAGTCAGACTCCTCTAGCAGTGGAACTCCTTTTGGACCTCTCCTTCAGTCAGATTTCTACAGGAGCCAAACTCCTTTCGAATTTCTCCTTCAGTCGGACTGCTCCAGGAGCTGAACTCCTTCCGAATTTCTTCTTCAGTTGGACTCTTCCAGGAGCTAAAGTCCTTTTGGATTTCTCCTTCAATCAGACTTATCCAAGAGCTGAACTCCTTCCAAATTTTTCCTTCAGTCAGATTTCTACAGGAGTCAAACTTCTTCCAGATTTCTCCTTCAGTTGAACTCCTCCAAGAGCAAAACTCCTTCCAGATTTCTTCTTCAGTCGAACTCCTCTAGGAGCCAAACTTCTTCCAGATTTCTTCTTCGATCAAACTTCTCTAAGAGCCGAACACCTTCCAAATTTCTCCTTCAGTCGGACTTGTCTAGGAGCCAAACTCCTTCTGAATTTCTCCTTCAATCAAATTTGTATAGGAGCTAAACTCCTTCTGGAACTCTCCTTCAGTCGAACTCCTCCAAGAGCCGAACTCCTTTCAGACCTCTCCTTCAGTTGGATTCCTACAGCCAGGAGCTGAACTCCTCCTAGATTTCTCCATCAGTCGGATTTCTATAGGAGCCAAACTTCTTCCAAATTTCTCCTTAAGTCGAATTTCTATAGGAGCCAAACTTCTTTCAGACTTCTCCTTCATTCAGACTCCTATAGGAGTCGAACTCCTTCCGGACTTCTCCATCAGTTAGATTTCTATAGGAGCCAAACTTCTTCCAAATTTTTCCTTCAGTTGGACTCCTTTAAGAGTAGAACTCCTTCTGAACTTCTCTTTTAGTCTGATTTCTATAGGAGCCGAACTCCTAAATTTTTTCTTTGATCAGATTTCTATAAAAGTCGAACTCCTTCCAAATTTCTCCTTCAGTCAGACTCTTCTAGGATCCAAACTCTTTCCAAATTACTTCTTCAATCGAATTTCTATAGGAGCAGAACTCCTTCCGGATCTCTCCTTCAGTCGGACTCCTCCAAGAGTCGAACTCCTTTAGAACCTCACCTTCAGTCAGACTCCTCCAAGAGTCAAACTCCTTCCAAATTTTTCCTTCATTCAGACTCCTACAGGAGCCTAACTCCTTTTGAATTTCTCCTTCAGTCAGACTCTTCCAGGAGCTAAACTCCTTCCGAACCTCTCCTTCAGTTGGATTCCTATAAGAGCTGAACTCCTTTCGAACTTCTCCTTCAGTCTAATGTCTATAGGAGCTGAACTCCTTCTGGATCTCTCTTTTAGTCGAATTTCTACAAGAGTCATACTTCTTTCGGACCTCTCCTTCAATTGAATTTCTATAGGAGCCGAACTCCTTCCAGATTCCTCGTTCAATTGGACTCCTCCAGGAGCCAAACTTCTTCCGAACCTCTCCTTCAGTTGGTTTTCTATAGGATCCGAACTACTTCCAAATTTCTTATTCAGTCGGACTCTTTCAGGAGCCAAACTTCTTCTAAATTTTTCCTTCGATCAAACTTCTCTAGGAGCCAAACTTCTTCCAAATTTCTCCTTCAGCCATGTTCCTCCAGGAGCCAAACTCCCTATAAACTTCTCCTTCAGTCGGATTCCTCCAGGAGCTGAACTCCTTCCGAACTTCTCCATCAGTTGGATTCCTTCAGTTGACTACTTCTAGAGTTTAGCTAGCATTCCTCCTAGATGATCCCCTTTAGCCATATTCCCTTTAGAAGTCCAAACTCCTCTAGAATTGATGTATGTTAAAGCTCTTCACCATCCAATACCTTCTTCCTCTGAACTTCGACTATTAAATCTCAACAAACAGCCACTTCATGGCAATGGACACCACTCTCTAAAATAAACACTAGGTGGCCCCGAGCGGCCCACTATCGAATGGCTACATCACAACAACGGACAACCCTCTCCATAACAAACTCCATGTGGCTCCGAGTGGCCCACTACCGAATGGTTATGATAAGCTCCATCTATAAAAAGGGACCCTTCAGATATGTTTTCTCTAAGCTCTCTTCTTCTTCCTAAAATTTTGCTGAATTCTTGATTGAGCACTCCATTTTTGTTTGCCAGAGAGCTAACTTGATTATCAGAGGATCCTACTGGAGCCACCACCATCGACTCTAGATGGGATTTTATTTTGTAGATCACCAACGATGACCTCATCTTCCTCGACTCCAGCTCGATCCGACATCAACCAAATTCTACAGCAACAACCAGCATATTCATAAGCTCGGCTAGAGTATTTTGATGTTTAAGCATATGATAGTTCATGATGAACTGCCCATACGCATCAGTTAAGGATTACAAAATTATATCATTCTGCAGATCCTGGTCTAACTTCACTCCAAGCTTCTTAAGCTCTTCCAAGTTCTTGATCATCATCAGACAATGATCTTGGACTGACTGCCCATCATACATTTGAGCCTTAAACAATCATTTAGTGACCTAATATTTGGCTGCTCGACTCTATTCACCAATCAACTCTTACAAGTGAGCCAACATTTGGCGTACAATCTTGATATCTTCATGTTGGTGCTAAAGCTCATCAGACATCGAGCCCAACATGTAGTATCTGACCTTATTATCTTCATCCATCCACTTATCAAGAGATGCTCTCTATTTAGCGGATGGATGAGCTGGTAAGGTGGGGGGATCCTGGTCCAATACATGAGTCAACTTCTCGAAACCTAAAATAATTTTGATGTTCTGGAGTCAATCCTTGTAATTGGATCTAGTCAGTCTATGGGTGTCCAGGATTCGGGCTAGTGGGTTGGATGCCGACATATTTTCTTTTTCCTATAGAGAGTCAAAGTTTTTAGTTAGATTTTATAATTAAGACTTGATCAATTTATTTAGGGGTTTGATTTTTAAACAAATTAGCTTTCACTATTTTCTCAGATCCCTACACTTTCTCTATAGAGATATCAAAATCTCCATGATTATTAATTTCTAGTGGATGGTGCAGTCCCACCAATTGACTCATCATCTCACCTAACAGTTATTGGTGATGGATTAGTCAATGAGTGAATAACTCTTATCCATTGATTCTCTAATCATGGTGCACCCAGACTTGATCTCTAATTCATGAATCTCACCATGCCCAGAATATTGATTCACTCCTTAGTTAAGTCAGACCCACTATTTGCATAGATTGGATTTCTAATTTGGTCTCTTACCGTATCCAAAATATTGAGCCTAATCCATCCTTCAGTCTATAGTATCCAATGCCTAATAGACATGGTTGCATCTTTTCAGTACAACTGAATCACTGTGACAAGCCATGAACAATCAACCCCAGGAAGGGCCTGCACATCTACAATGGTGGAAGACCTTATACTTAATCTTTTCCTACGAAGATTTGATTTAGGTCTCTTTAAGCTTGACTTGACATAGCCATAACCATAATGACTAACCTAATGGCATGGATCAGCTCGGATTGTTAGCCACCTTAGACTAGGACTGGGCCAATAAATATGGCTAGGTAAGTGAGACCGATAGAAGGGATATGCCATTAACTCGACAAAAATACATTCGAGTTGAGTAGCTTCCAATTAAAAATTAGTCGATCGTATCTGCCAAACTTATCTTAGACACCAAATTATTGAGCCAGAACCAATCGGGTTAGCCTACAATCCAGACTCTAACCACTGAGCCTAATTAGGTCTTAACTCGATCGATCACACATGTGACTCAACCTTGACCCAGACTTAATCCTATTAGGCTGGTCAATTTAAGCACTCTTGATCCCACCTAATCAACTCTTATTTCAATTTGATCAATCGCTAGACCTAATTAAGCTACCCAAGCTCGAATCCAATTTTATGAATATATCTTAAATCTAAAAATTATTAATTTTAGACCTAATATATTTCATAATCTTAATTCTTAATTAAGTTTAGGGTTCATAAACAAAACATGTATATAAAATCCCATGATTTTAGGATCTAGGGTTTTGTAGAAAATAATTTTTTTATTTCTAATTAAGGATGAATGCACAGCACCCCTACACACCATAAGAACACCCCATCAAATGAAAGGAGTGGGCCTTTAAACCCCACTTCATTCTTATGATCGGACAGCCAAGGGGCATGTCTTAATCAGAAACATGATAAATCTACAAAAGTAGTTAGATCTACATCATATATCATATGTATAAAAATTGATCTAACTAAAAATATGTTTTGCATACATCTCATGTATCATATCATGCATGTTTTTAGATCTAAATTATCTTATAAATATTTAAAAAATAAGATTTAAATATGATCATATCAAATTAAAATTTATTCTAGATAATTTTATAGAACTATTCTACAACTAGTCTAAACATGCATTTATCATATCTCATATGATCAAATTAAATAAATTTATTTTCTATTTTCTATATCTAATTATAATATTTATAATATTAGAAAATAGTAAATAAATAGATCTAAAAATCTTGATTAATCAAATTATAATTATGATTATGCTAGACTACATAAAGAATAATTCTATTTCTACTCTAGTCATGCATCGCATGCATCTTAGATCTTGATTATTTAGTTTTTTAATTTTATGATTTTAGATCTAATCAGATCTAATGTGACATCTAAAATCATCTGATTATTAGATCAAAAATAAATTAAAATTAGATCTAATAAATTATGAAACCCGGCTCTGATACAAGTTGAAGGAAAAAATCTATTTTCTAGATCAGGTTCGTTTAGATCTGATTGAATCAGAAGAAATATTTCAAAAAAATTTTCTCTGGGATCCTAATCAGATTTAAGACTTCTTAGATTTGATCTTATTGATCTGATAATAAAATTAAAATTAAAATAAAAATTAAATCTAATTTAATTATACCTATTTTTTGGATAATCCAATTATCTAGTGATGATCCCGATGTTTGCCCGAGGTTCTAGATGTAGCTATTAGATAGGAGTGCCCTAGAAACCAGATTGACTGACACTTGTAATACACTTCTAAGAATAAAATTATAATTTTAATTATAAATAATAAAATAAGTTATTTTCTATCATAGTGTGTATTTGAAAGTGTCTGTGATACATCCCTTGAGTTAATGGTAATGATAGTTCATATTTTCAAGAGTTAAAAATTTAAGACATGAATTTTCATTATTAACTCATAAAATGCTTTCGACCATAGGATCATCATGAGGATGGTGATTGATCCAAAAGGTTGGTGTACGATCACTTTTTTTTGATAGATGAGTCTTCAGTCTATGGTGTAGAGACACCAGAGTGAGAGTACAGGTACTCATTAGAGAATGAGAGCACTGAGCATGACCACCTCAAGCAGTCATAAGAAAGTCTACCTTCTCGTCGATGACTGGTTCGAAGCTACAGTGGTGTGTCTGGTTCTTTGATCTAAGGTGCATCAATAGTTCACCTTGAGGATGTTATAGTTTGACTACACCATAACTCGATCTCCTAGCCATTCTGAATCCTGATGTATATGTTGGCTATAGCATGTTCATTATAGGAATTGGATTGCACCAATAGAAGTCTATCTACCTTGATAGATGAGGAGCAGTCCTATGATGATCATGAGAATCAAGTTCATAAGCCCATGGCTATGGCAGAGTGAAATAATAGAAAGAGTTTCTATTAGGGTTTTCACATTGGACTTGAATCGAATGATTAATTCATACGACGAAAATTAGGGTTTGACAAGATCACCATAACCCTAATCCGATTGGGGCTCAAGATAGAGAAACTTTATCACATAGATAACTGCATCGAGAGATTCAATTTCAATTCTAATGGATTGCTACCATATGCTGCTAGGTATCACTGATAGATTTTGGGAGCAATTAGAATGATTTGGATGATCAATCATACTAGTTGTCTGAATCAAAAAAGTTTTTATCCATCGGAAGGTGTTTCGATGATGTCGATGATAGAGATCATGACATATCCCATTACCATATGGAATTGAACCTAACTGGGTTACACAAATAAGGGTTTGGATTTGGATATCATCAATTGGATTAATCCAGTTCAATTGATTTGAATAAGATTCAATTAGGTTCAAGAAAATCATGCTAGCGCATGATTGAGCCTAATGTTCTCCTTTAACAATCATTAAAACTTATCTCGACTGAGCCAAATATGTTTGGACTCACTCAAAAACCTTTATTTGGTATGACTGGAGCTTGTCCAAGTCAGAAAAGGGTTGTACTAATTTATGAAATAAATTTGAAATAACACCTATCATTTTCCGTCATCTGCTAAATCTTATCTTTGGACTTTGGTCAAATGTTTACTTTTGATACTTAGAAATCTGCCCATGTGTCATGCACCCATAGGAGTGAATATTGGACCTTGTCTCCCTAATAAAAAGCAAACAGACAAGGGGCACATGCCTAGGGAGGCGTGCACCCCATGAGGACAATGCATGGAGTCCCATACAGATGGGACTCTAGGTTGCTTCATGAATTTAAATGATGTGGCACCAAGGAGTCCTATTTGATCAGTCTTGGCGCTACCTAAGGAGGTTCATGAGGGACTCTAATCTAATTGGGTCAGATGATATCATTCTATCAATCAAATTTAGATCTGATTGCACAAAGGGCCATGATTGGTCGGGATGATGTGGCACTGCACGGCGCAGCAGGATCTATATAAACCCTATCTGCACCTAGAATAAAGAGCTTTTGCTTTAAGCCATGCTATATAGCCCCTCTCCCTCTCTCTCCATGCCATCCTTAGGTCCTCTTTCTTCTCTCCATGCCTAAGGGACTTTGGGCATGAGTTAGATGCGATCCAGGCAAGTGAAAAGCAATAGGAAAGGAAGAAGGCAGCACTACTGCAAGAGACAACTGTTGATTTGCAAAAGAGTTTTTGAAGACCTTCAAGATCAGATCTAGATCCAATTTTTGGATGATAAATTGAGAAGAAGATCTCCAGATCCTGTCTAAGTGGATATTGGTAGAGGCTAAGTGCTTGCATGGCAACAACCAGAACCTCAGGCAAATATCGGGATCATCATAAGGTAATTGGATTATCCAAAATAAAGATATAATTAAATTAGATTTAATTTAATTTTTATTTTTATTTTATTTTATTTTATTAAATCAATAAGATTAAATCTAAAAAATCTTAGATCTGATTAGGATCTTAGAGAAAATTTTTAAAATATCCCTCTTGATCCAATCAGATCTGAACAAACCTGCATCGAGAAACAAGATTTTTTCCTTCAACTAGTATCAGAGCCAGGATTCATAATTCATTAGATCTAATTTTAATTGATTTTGATTTGATAATTAGATGATTTTTGATGTCACATGTGATGTGATTAGATCTAAAATTATAAAATTAAAAATTAAATAATCTAGATCTAAGATGTATGAGATGCATGTCTAGACTAGGAATAGAATTATTCTGTGTAGTCTAGCATGATCATAATTTTAATTTGATTAATTATAATTTTTAGATCTATTTATTTACTATTTTTTAATATTATAAATATTATAGTTAGATCTAAAAATAGAGAATAAATTTATTTAATTTTTCATATGAGATATGATAGATGCATGTTTAGACTAGTTATAGAATAGTTCTAAAAAATTATCTAAAATAAATTTTAATTTGATATGATCAATTTTAAATCTTATTTTTTATATATTCATGAGATAATTTAGAATTAAAAACATGCATGATATGATACATGAGATGTATGCAAAATATGTTTTAGTTAGATTAATCTTTTATGTGATATATGATGTAGATCTAACTAGTTTTTTAGATTTATCATGTTTTTGATTAAGACGTTCTCCTTGGCCGTTCGGTCATAAGAATGAAGTAGGATTTAAGGGTTCTCTCCTTCCATTCGATGGGGTATTCTTATGATGTGTACGGGTGCTGCGCGTTCGTCCTTAATCAAAAATCTAAAATTTATTTTCTGCAAAATCATAGATCCTGTAACCCTAGGATTTTATATGCATGTTTTGTTTATGAACCATAAACTTAATTAAGAATTAAGATTATAAAATATATTAGGTCTAAAATTAAGAATTTTTAGATTTAAGATATATTCATAAAATTGGGTTCGAGCTTAGGTAGCTCAATTATGTCTAGCGGTTGATCAAACCAAATCAAGAGTTAGTTAGATGGGATCAAGAGTGCTTAAATTGACCAGCCTAATAGGATTAAGTCTGGATCAAGGTTGAGTCACAT
Organism: Cocos nucifera; assembly: GCA_006176705.1. Classification (NCBI taxonomy): domain Eukaryota; kingdom Viridiplantae; phylum Streptophyta; class Magnoliopsida; order Arecales; family Arecaceae; genus Cocos; species Cocos nucifera. The sequence continues at coordinate 113,555 of QRFJ01005008.1, read as the reverse complement.
GAGTGATCGATCAAGTTAATACCTAATTAGGCTCAGTGGTTAGAGTCTGGATTGTAGGCTAATCTGATTGGTTCTAGCACAATAATTTACTGTCTAAGATAAGTTTGGTAGATATGATCGATTAGTTTTTAATTGGGAGCTACTTAACTCAAATGCATTCTTATCGAGTTAATGGCATATCCCTTCCATTGGTCTCACTTACCTGGCCATATTTGTCAGCTCAGTCCTAATCTAAGATGGCTAACAATCCAAGCTAACCCATACCACTAGGTCAGTCATAATAGTTATGGCTATATCAAGTCAACTTTAAAGAGACCTAAATAAAATCTTCCTAAGAAAAGATTAAGTCTAAGGTCTTCCATCATTATTGATGTGCGGACCCTTCTCGGGGTTGATTGTTCTTGACTGGTCACAATGGTTCAGTTGCAGCAAAACGATGTAACCATGTCTATTAGGCATTGGATGCTATGGACTGGAGGATGGATTGGACTTAATATTTTGGATACGGTGAGAGAACCAATTAGGAATCCAATCTATGCAAATGGTGGGTCTGACTTAACTAAGAAGTGGATCAATATTTTGGGTACGGTGAGATTCATGAATTAGAGACCAAGCTTGGGTGCACCATGATTAAAGAATCATTAAATAAGAGTTGTTCACTCATTAGCTAACCCATCACCAATAACTGTTAGGTGACGTGATGAGTCAGTTTATGGGACTGCACCACCCACTAGAAATCAGTAATCATGGAGATTTTTACATCTCTACAAAGAGAGTATAGGGATCTAAGAAAATAGTGAGAGCTAATTTGTTTAAAAATCAAATCCCTAAATAAATTGGTCAATTCTTAATTATAAAATCTAACTATAAACTTTGACTCTCTATAGGAAAAAGAAAAATATTATGAGCTCAGAAGTGGTACTTTCAGGTCTTGGAAATATGAGAAAATAGATCATGGAAAGATGGGCACGGGTCGGAAGAAGAATTAGTCTCAATAGTAAAGTTCAGAGACTAAACCGACTCACTCTAAGACTGAGCCGGCTCAGTTGGGAACTGGGTCGGCTTAGTTCAAGACTTGGTCAGCTAGGTCTCAGAGAAAAATTCAGATAGAGAGTAGTATTTTTGGACTATTGGCATGGTACACAACTAGGTCAGCTCAGTCTGAGACTGAGCCAACTTAGTCGTAGGTTAGCCGGCTTAGTCTGAAACTGGGCCAGCTCAATTTTTGTGGGTTATTATTTTATGTACGCGGATTGTTTTAGTTTGGAGAGTTTTTCTATGAGCTTAGGCTTGACCATTTGAAAGTATATATATTGAAAATAGGTCAAGATTGTAAGTGTGCTGAAATATACTAAATAAAAGCTCTTTTCTTTCGAAAATCTCTTCTTCTCTTCTTTTCTATTCCTTGATTTATTTGATTGTGCTTTCATAGAGATCTCTAAGAAGTACTTTCTTGATTGCTTGGCTAATCATCGGTGGCTATGTCGATCCGTGTGGGAAGAATGCATATTCTCAATATTTGATATCAGAGCGATATTGCATAGAAGGAAGAAAGTGTTAGATATATGTGCCCTAGAAGCCAAAATTGGCTGACACTTGTAATACACTTCTAGGGGCAAAATTATAATTTTGACTATAATTAATGAAATGGGTTATTTTCTATCACACATGTGTATTTAGTGTCTGTGATACATCCTTTGAGTTAATGGTAATGATAATTCATATTTTCAAGAGTTGAAAATTTAAGACATGAATAATCATTATTAACTCATAAACAGCTCCCGACCATAGGATCATCATGAGGATGGTGATTGATCTGGAAGGTTGGTGTACAATCGCTTCTCTTTAGTAGATGAGTCTTGAGTCTACGGTGTGGAGACACCGGAGCGAGAGTACAGGATACTCGTTAGAGAACGAGGGCACTGAGCGTGACCACCTCGAGTAGTCATTAGGGAGTCTACCTTCTCGTCAATGACTGACTCGATGCTGCAGTAGTGTGTCTGGTTCTTTGACCTGAGATGCATCGGCAGTTCACCTTGAGGGTGTTATAGTTTGACTACACCATTACTCGGTCTCCTAGCCATATGGAACCCTGAGGTGTATGTTGGCTATAGCATGTTCATTGTAGGAACTGGATGCATCAAGATGGAATCTATCTACCTCGGTGGTAGAGGAGCAGCCCTATGATGATCATGAGAATCAAGTCCAGAAGCCCATGGCCATGGCAGAGTGAAATAATAGAAAGAGTTTCTATTTAGGTTTTCACATTGGACTCGAATCGAATGATTACATCATATGACAGAGACTAGGGTTTGACGAGTTTACCTTAACCCTAATCTGATCGGGGCTCAAGATAGAAGAACTTAATCACACAGGTAGCTGCACCAAGAGGTTCGCATTCAGCTCTGATGGGTTGCCACCATATACTGCTAGGTGTCACTGGTGGATTTTGGGAGCAATTAGAATGATTTAGATGATCGATCATTCTAGCTGTTCGAATCAGAAGAGTTCTGATCCATCGAAAGGAGTTTCGATGATGTCGATGATAGAGATCATGACATATCCCATTACCATACAGAACTGAACCTAACTGGGTCACACAAACAAGGGTTTGAATCTGGTGATCATCAATTGAACTGATCTAGTTCAATTGATCTGAATGAGATTCAATTAGGTTCAAGGAAATCGTGCTAGCACTCGATTGAACCTAACGTTCTTCTTTTACTATCATAAATAAGTTGTCCTGTCTGAGCCAAAGGAGTTTGTGCTCAATCAGAGGCCTTCATATGGTCTGACTGGAGGTTGTCCAAGTCAGAAAAGGTTGTCTTATTTGTAAGACATTACCTGCCATTTTTGGTCACCTGCCATTTCTTGTTCTTTGACTTTGGTCAAAAGTCTACCTTTGACTGGTCAAACGTTGACCATTGACACTTTGACTTTTGACCACATGTCATGCACCTATTGGAGAGCTGGTGGGGGCCTGTCCCCCTGCCAGAACCTGGCAAGGAGAAGGGCGCACGCCAAGGGCCCTAGGCGTGTGCCCAAGTTGGAGGCGCCTAGGAGTCCTTGTTGGACAAGGACTCCACCTCCCTTTTGGATTCCAATTCAGAGTTCTTACTAAGAATCCAACTTTGACTGGTCTTAGGCGCCCTCTAAGGAGGAATCCAGGGGTCTCTATTCCCACCAATCAGATTTAGATCTGATTTCACAAAGGGTTGTGATTGGTTGGGAGGAAGAGGAGTTGGATCACGCTTAGTCTATAAATAAGACCCTGCGCCCAACTCAGATTCTAATGCAATGCAATTCAATTGAGAAACCCCATGCCCCAAGGCTGCCTCTCCCCTCCTTCTCCATGCCATAGTCTCTTCTCCCCTTGCTCTCCACGTCCAAAAGGAGTTTTGGACCTTAGGTTGGTGCGATTCAGATCAAAGGAAAGGCGATCAAAAGCAAGAAGGCTGCGCTGCTGCAAAAGGACGACTGCAGATCTTCAAAAGAGTTTTGAAGATCCTCCAGATCAGATCCAGATCTGATTTTTGGAGGCATGTGATAGAGAAGAAGAGGATCTCCAGATCCAACCCGAGTGGATACCGGTAGAGGCCAGGCGCTTGCGTGGCTAGATCCAGAACCTTCCGCTGCAATCAGGATCATCTACAGGGTAATAGGATTACCCAAATCAGGTAAATTAAATTTGATTTAATTTATCTTATTTTATTTTATTTATTAAAATAATAAGAATCAGATCTGAAACATATCAAGATCTGATTGGGATCAAGAGAAAAATTTTTGAAATATATCTCTTGATCTGATCAGATCTGGACGAACCTGGACCGGAAAATCAGGATTTCCCTTCAACTGGTATCAGAGCCATGGTTCTAAATTGTTTAGATCTGATTTTAATTTTATTTTAATTAGAAAATAAAGTGATTTCAGATGTCACATGAGATGTGATCAGATCTGAAATCAGAAAAAATTAAAATTAAATAATTTGGATCTAAGAACATGAAGATATGCATGACTAGTTCTAGAATAGAATAGTTCTATAGAATAGTTTTGCATGTCTTTGATTTAATCTGATTAAATCATATTTTAGATCTTCTTATTTACTATTTTTTGATATTATAAGTGTTATAATAACATCTAATAAATAGCAAATAAAAATTATTTAATTTTAAATATCATATGAGATATGATTGATGCATGTCTAGACTAGTTGTAGAATAGTTCTACATAATTATCTAGATTAGAATTTATTTTGATTAGATCAATTTAAATCTAATTTTTTAGATTATTATGAGATAATTTAGATCTGAAAATATGCATGATTATGATACATGAGATGTATGCAAAATATGCCATGATTAGATCTACTTTATATATGAGATATATGATATAGATCTGATATTGTTTTGTAGTATTGAATGTTCCTGATTAAGGCGTTCCTCTTGGCCGTCCGGTCATAAGAACGAAGAAGGGTTTAAAGGCCCTCTCTTCCCATTCGATGGGGTGTTCTTATGATGTGTAGGGGTGCTGCGTGTTCGTCCTTAATCAGAAACCCAAAACTTACTTTCTGCAAAACCCTAGATCCTGAAACCCTAGGATTTATTGTGCATATTTTGTTTATGAACCCAACTTAATTAAGAATTAAGTTTATGGAATATTAATTAGGTCTAAAATTGAGAATTTCAGATCTAAGACATATTCATAATACTGGGTTCGGGCTTGGGTAGCTCAATTAGGTCTAAGCGGTTGATCAAACCGAATCAAGAGTTGGTTAGATGGGATCAACAATGCTTAAATTGACCAGCCTAATAGGATTAAGTCTGGGTCAAGATCGAGTCACGATCAAGCAAGACCTAATTAGGCTCAGAGGTTAGAGTCTGGATTGTAGGCTAACCCAATTGGTTCTGACTCAACAATTTGGTGTCTAAGGTAAGTTTGGCATAGACGACCGACTGGTTTTTAATTGGAAGCTACTCGACCTGAATGCGTTCTTGTACGAGTTAACGGCATATTCCTTCCACCGGTCTCACTTACCTGGCCATATCTGTTGACACAGTTCTGATCTGAGGTGGTCAATAATCCGAGCTAACCCATGCCACTAGGTTAGTCATAATTGTTATGACTAAGCCAAGTCTAGTTTAATGAGACCTGAATCAATTCTCCCTAAGAAAAGATTAAGTCTGAGGTCTTCCACCATTGTAGACGTGCGGGCCCTTCCCGGGGTTGATTGTTCTCGGCTGGATACAGTGGCTCAGTTGCACCGGGAAGATGCAACCATGTCTATTAGGCATTGGATGCTATGGGCTGGAGGATGAGTTGGGCTCAATATTCTGGATACGGTGAGAGACCTCAATTAGGAACCCAGTCTATGCAAATGGTGGGTCTGACTTAACTAAGGAGTGGATCAATATTCCGGATACGGTGAGATTCATGAATTAGAGACCAAGTTTGGGTGCACCATGATTAGAGAATCATTGAACAAGAGTTGTTCACTCATTGGCTAACCCATCACCAATAACTGTTAGGTGAGGTGATGAGTCAGTTGGTGAGACCGCACCACCCACTAGAAATCATTCAATCGTGGAGATTTTCGCATCTCTACAGAGGGAGTGTAGGGATCCGAGAAAATAGTGGGAGCTAATTTGTTTAAAAATAAAATCCCTAAATAAATTGGTCAAGTCAAAATTACAGTATCTAACTAGAATCTTTGACTCTCTACAGGAAAATGTCTGCGTCCAACCCATTGGCACGTATCCTGGACACACATAGACTGACTGGACCCAATTATAAAGATTGGCTCAGGAACTACAAAATTGTTTTGGGTTCAGAGAAGTTAACACATGTTTTGGACCAGGACCCTCCCACCTTACCAGCTCGTCCATCCACTGAACAGAGAGCGTCTCTGGAAAAATGGATTGACGAAGACAATAAGGCCAGATACTACATGTTGGGCTCGATGTCTGATGAGCTCCAGCGCCAACATGAAGATATCGGGACTGCTCGCCAAATGTTGGCTCACCTGCAGGAGATGTTTGGTGAACAGAGTCGCGCAGCCAAATATCAAGTCACAAAATGACTTTTTAAGGCTAAGATGCGTGATGGGCAGTCAGTCCAAGATCACTGTCTGACAATGATCAAGGACATGGAAGAGCTTGAGAAGCTCGGTGTGAAGTTGGACTTGGATCTGCAGAACGATATTATTCTGCAATCCTTGACTGATGCATATGGGCAATTCATCATGAATTACCACATGCATAAACTTCAAAATTCCTTGGCCGAGTTAATGAATATGCTGGTTACCGCTGAGCTTTCTATGAAAGGTTCTAAAGGCTCAGTTCTTGCTATGGAACGGACTTCTTCCAAAAGAAAGTCTTATGGAAAGAAAAAGAAGTCTGTGAAAAAGCAAAAGGTGGAAGGATCAAAGAAGAAGAAGGCAGAACCGAAGAAGAAGGTCGATGTCAAAGGAAAGTGTTTCCATTGCAACAGCGACGGCCATTGGAAGCGGAACTGCCCTACTTACCTGGCCACCCTAAAGAACAAGAAGGAAGGTCCTTCTGGAGGTATGCTCGTTATTGAGTCTAACCTTACGGTTTCTTCTGCATCCAGTTGGGTGCTTGACTCTGGTTCTAGTGCTCATCTGTGCACTTCTATGCAGGGTCTTGAGGATAGCAGGAGGCTGAGGGATGGAGACATGATCCTACGCATCGGTAATGGAGCAAGAGTTGCTGCAGTAGCCGTGGGAACATACCCTCTTCGATTACCATCTGGTTTAGACTTAGTTTTAAAAGACTGTTATTATGTGCCTGCAGCTAGCAGGAATTTGATTTCTGTTTCATGCTTAGCACAAGAAGGTTATGTGATCACCTTCTTTAAGGACCATTGTAACATTCTTTATGAAAGAAATAAAATTGCAAATGGTTTCCTTGTTAATGGTCTTTATCAGTTGCATATTGATGTACCTATTTTAACTATCGAGCAAAACGTGAATGCCAAACGACCTAGGGATAGTCCAAACGACAGATATCTATGGCACCTGAGATTAGGTCATATAGCAGAAGATAGGATTCAACAAATTGGAGAAAAATGGGCTATTGAGTCCATTGACTTTTGAGTCATATCCAACTTGTGAATCTTGTCTTCAAGGCAAAATGACTAAACTCCCTTTTGTTGGACATGGGGAGAGGGCCACAGATCTCCTTGCCCTAGTACATACTGATGTGTGCGGCCCATTTCGATGTGCCGGCTAGAGGCAATTTTGTCTACTTCATTACCTTTACCGATGATCTGTCTAGGTATGGGTATGTGTATCTTATGAGACACAAGTCTGAAGCCTTTGAAAAGTTCAAAGAATTCAGACATGAAGTAGAAAAACAAACTGGAAAACCCATTAAGGTTCTTCGATCAGATCGAGGAGGTGAATACCTTAGCCGGGAATTCCTAGACTATCTTAAGGAAAATGGCATAGTCTCTCAATGGACTCCACCAGGAACACCTCAACTCAACGGGGTTTCAGAACGGAGAAATCGGACTCTATTGGATATGGTTCGATCCATGATGAGCTTCACAGACCTCCCTGATTTTCTTTGGGGACACTCATTATTAACTTCAATCTATTTACTGAATAGGGTTCCCTCTAAAACCGTTCCTACCACACCGTATGAGATATGGCACGGTAAGAAACCAAGTCTGAGTCATCTCAGAATTTGGGGTTGTCCGGCTTCATGTCAAAAGACAACAAGCGGACAAGTTAGAGTTTAGGTCCTTTCAGAGCTCGATTCATAGGATATCCTAAAGAGTCATTAGGATACTATTTCTACATTCCAGAAGACCACAATGTGATTGTGAGTCGACATGCCATATTTCTTGAAAAATAGTTTATTCAAGATAGCGGCATTGGAAAGCAGATTCAAGCTTGATGAGAAAGTCTCACAAGCAGAACGAGCTAAGGACCAAGTGGAACCAAATCAGGTTGAGCCAATAAGAACACTACCTCCTCCACCTCGTAGATCGGAAAGAGTTTCCCGTCCCCCTGAAAGATACTTAGGTATTATTTCAGAGGACGTAGAGGAAATGTTCCTCATAGGTAATGGTGCTCATGGTGATGATCCCAAAACCTACAACGAGGCGATATCAGATATCGACTCCGAGAAATGGCTTGAGGCAATGAAGTCAGAAGATTCGACTCGATGCACTCAAACCAAGTCTGGACCTTGGTAGATCCACCAGAAGGTATAGTACCTATTGGGTGTAAATGGATCTTCAAGAGAAAGATTGGTGCAGATGGGAATGTGGAGACATTCAAGGCTAGACTGGTGGCAAAAGGTTATAGTCAACGCGAAGGCATTGACTATCAGGATACCTTTTCCCAGTAGCTATGCTAAAATCCATCCGCACATTGCTTGCTGTTGCAGCCTATTTCGATTATGAAATATGGCAAATGGACGTGAAAACGGCATTCCTAAATGGATATCTTGAGGAAGATATCTATATGGAACAGCCGCTAGGTTTCACATCCAGTGATACTGATCACAAGGTTTGCAAGCTGCAAAGGTCCATATATGGACTTAAGCAAGCATCTCGGAGCTGGAACACTCGTTTCAATGATGTGATCAAAAAGTTTGGTTTCATCAAAAATGAAGAGGAACCATGTGTTTTCAAAAGGGTCAGTGGGAGCGCTGTTGTCTTCCTCGTATTGTACGTGGATGACATCCTCCTTATTGGGAATGATATTCCCATGTTGACATCAGTCAAGATGTGGTTGTCCAAGGAATTCTCCATGAAAGACCTAGGTGAAGCATCCTTTATTCTAGGAATTAAGGTCTATAGGGATAGACCGAATAGGATGCTAGGACTTTCACAGAAGATGTACATAGAGGAAGTACTAAAGAGGTTTAGTATGGAAAACTCTAAGAGGGGATTAATACCCTTCAGACATGGTATTCATCTTTCCAAGAAGATGTGCCCCAGCACACCTGAGGAAATAGAACGCATGAGCAAGATCCCTTATGCTTCTGCAATAGGGAGCCTCATGTATGCCATGCTATGTACACGACCTGATATAGCCCATGCTGTGAGTGTCACAAGCAGATATCAGTCAAATCCAGGTGAAGAACACTGGACTTCTGTGAAATGTATCCTTAAGTACTTGAGAAGAACTAAGGATATGATGTTGGTCTTTGGTAACGGAGAACTCCAAGTTCAGGGATACACAGACTCGGACTTCATGTCCTGATATAGATGATCGAAAGTCGACATCTGGAAGTCTGTTTGTGTGCAATGGTGGAGCTGTCAGCTGGAAGAGTTCCAAGCAAACTGTGATAGCAGATTCCACCATGGAAGCAGAATATATAGCTGCATCAGAGGCTGCAAAGGAAGCATTCTGGTACAAGAAGTTTGCTGCAGAAATTGGAGTAATGCCATCAGATGCCATTCCTCTTTACTGCGACAACAATGGCGCCATAGCCCTTGCTAAGGAGCCGAGGTCTCACCAGAAGTCCAAGCACATTGAGCGGCGATATCATCTCATCCGCGATTACCTTGAGAAAGGTTACGTTGAGGTCAAGAGAGTCAACTCCGCAGATAATGTGGCAGACCCACTTACAAAGCCGTTGGGCCAGCAGAAGATCGAAGCCCACCTTGAGAAGATGGGACTTAGACTTGTAGCCAATTGGCTTTAGGACAAGTGGGAGATTGTTAGATATATGTGCCCTAGAAGCCAGAATTGGCTGACACTTGTAATACACTTCTAGGGGCAAAATTATAATTTTGACTATAATTAATAAAATGGGTTATTTTCTATCACATATGTGTATTTAGTGTCTGTGATACATCCTTTGAGTTAATGGTAATGATAATTCATATTTTCAAGAGTTGAAAATTTAAGACATGAATAATCATTATTAACTCATAAACAGCTCCCGACCATAGGATCATCACGAGGATGGTGATTGATCCGGAAGGTTGGTGTACGATCGCTTCTCTTTAGTAGATGAGTCTTGAGTCTACGGTGTGGAGACACCGGAGCGAGAGTACAGGTACTCGTTAGAGAACGAGGGCACTGAGCGTGACCACCTCGAGTAGTCATTAGGGAGTCTACCTTCTCGTCAATGACTGACTCGATGCTGCAGTAGTGTGTCTGGTTCTTTGACCTGAGATGCATCGGCAGTTCACCTTGAGGGTGTTATAGTTTGACTACACCATTACTCGGTCTCCTAGCCATATGGAACCCTGAGGTGTATGTTGGCTATAGCATGTTCATTGTAGGAACTGGATGCATCAAGATGGAATCTATCTACCTCGGTGGTAGAGGAGCAGCCCTATGATGATCATGAGAATCAAGTCCAGAAGCCCATGGCCATGGCAGAGTGAAATAATAGAAAGAGTTTCTATTTAGATTTTCACATTGGACTCGAATCGAATGATTACATCATATGACAGAGACTAGGGTTTGACGAGTTTCACCTTAACCCTAATCTGATCGGGGCTCAAGATAGAAGAACTTAATCACACAGGTAGCTGCACCAAGAGGTTCGCATTCAGCTCTGATGGGTTGCCACCATATACTGCTAGGTGTCACTGGTGGATTTTGGGAGCAATTAGAATGATTTAGATGATCGATCATTCTAGCTGTTCGAATCAGAAGAGTTCTGATCCATCGAAAGGAGTTTCGATGATGTCGATGATAGAGATCATGACATATCCCATTACCATACAGAACTGAACCTAACTGGGTCACACAAACAAGGGTTTGAATCTGGTGATCATCAATTGAACTGATCTAGTTCAATTGATCTGAATGAGATTCAATTAGGTTCAAGGAAATCGTGCTAGCACTCGATTGAACCTAACGTTCTTCTTTTGCTATCATAAATAAGTTGTCCTGACTGAGCCAAAGGAGTTTGTGCTCAATCAGAGGCCTTCATATGGTCTGACTGGAGGTTGTCCAAGTCAGAAAAGGTTGTCTTATTTTGTAAGACATTACCTGCCATTTTTGGTCACCTGCCATTTCTTGTTCTTTGACTTTGGTCAAAAGTCTACCTTTGACTGGTCAAACATTGACCATTGACCTCTTTGACTTTTGACCACATGTCATGCACCTATTGGAGAGCTGGTGGGGGCCTGTCCCCCTGCCAGAACCTGGCAAGGAGAAGGGCGCACGCCAAGGGTGGCGTGAGCCCAAGTAGGAGGCGCCTAGGAGTCCTTGTTGGACAAGGACTCCACCTCCCTTTTGGATTCCAATCAGAGTTCTACTAAGAATCCAGTTTGACTGGTCTTAGGCGCCCTCTAAGGAGGAATCCAGGGGTCTCTATTCCCACCAATCAGATTTAGATCTGATTTCACAAAGGGTTGTGATTGGTTGGGAGGAAGAGGAGTTGGATCACGCTTAGTCTATAAATAAGACCCTGCGCCCAACTCAGATTCTAATGCAATGCAATTCAATTGAGAAACCCCATGCCCCAAGGCTGCCTCTCCCCTCCTTCTCCATGCCATAGTCTCTTCTCCCCTTGCTCTCCACGTCCAAAAGAGTTTTGGACTTAGGTTGGTGCGATTCAGATCAAGGAAAGGCGATCAAAAGCAAGAAGGCTGCGCTGCTGCAAAAGGACGACTGCAGATCTTCAAAAGAGTTTTGAAGATCCTCCAGATCAGATCCAGATCTGATTTTTGGAGGCGTGATAGAGAAGAAGAGGATCTCCAGATCCAACCCGAGTGGATACCGGTAGAGGCCAGGCGCTTGCGTGGCTAGATCCAGAACCTTCCGCTGCAATCAGGATCATCTACAGGGTAATAGGATTACCCAAATCAGGTAAATTAAATTTGATTTAATTTATCTTATTTTATTTTTATTTATTAAAATAATAAGAATCAGATCTGAAACATATCAAGATCTGATTGGGATCAAGAGAAAATTTTTGAAATATATCTATTGATCTAATCAGATCTGGACGAACCTGGATCGGGAAATCAGGATTTCCCTTCAGAAAGACACCTAGGATTTACTACATTCAGAATCTATTGCATCAAGTTTTATCCTAAAACTTCTAATTTGCTTCGTGGTTATCTTTAGATTGAGGTGAAGATTGTTTACACGGAGGAACGGTGATACAGAAGTTTGGAAAGAGGATCTAGGGCTAGTTAGATCTTCTGTGAAGGATAGTTTTATTGGTGTGTGATTGTGAAGGGTGTTAGGGATCTGTTCTTGACTTGTTTGAAATCATGGGAATAAGTTGATTCAAGGTGGATTTTGAGATGTTCGATGGTAAGAAAAACTTTATCCTATGGCAGTAAAGAGTAAAGAACTTGTTGGTTCAGTAAAGGATCTACAAGATCTTGACAAAAGAAAGGCTGGAAAGGATTAGTGCTGAGGATTAAAAAGAGTTGGAGGAAATTGCTTTTAGCATAATTCGGACGTGCTTGGTCGATCAGATTTTGCCCAAGATTTGCATAGAGACTATGGCAAAGGGGCTCTAGGAGAGATTAGAGAACACATACATGGAGAAGAACATGATGAAGAAGCTGTTGTTGAAGAAATAGCTGTATAGTCTGAGGATGCTCGAAGAAGGAGATCTTGTTGCACATATCCAAAGGTTCAATCAGGAGTATTTTGAGGTGACGAGTTTGGATGTGAAGATCGACGAGGAGGATCGAGCATTGCTACTATTATGTTCTCTCCCAAGTTTGTATGATGGTCTCATAACAACTCCAGTTTATGGAAAGAAGATCCTAAACTATGAAGAGGTTGTTGGTGTGCTCAGATCAAATGAGCAAAGAGAGAAGATCTACAAGGGAGACCATAAGTCTAAGATCTTGGCTGTGAACGAAAGATAGAAAAGATCAAATGAGAAGATAAGAAAGAAATCCAAGGGCAGGTCAAACTCTCACGATTAAAGGAAGATGACATTGAAATATTATAAATATCATCAGCTTGGACACTTGAGGAGAGATTGTCCCCTTTTGAGATCAGAAAAAAGGAAGGCCAGTAACGGAGATGATACAGCTTCTATGAGTAGTGGAGAAGATCTGCTATTGTATCAGATGGATCCATAGAGTGCAATACTATGTGGATATTAGATTCAGCATGCTTGCACCACTATACTTCTCATCGGGAGTGGTTTGTTACCTACCAAAAGGTCGATGATGGAAGTGTCAGCCTTGGAGAAGATCACCCATGCAAAGTAGTTGGAATTGGCTCTATCAGGATGAGCATGTACAACGGGATCATTAGTACATTATCATATGTCAAGCATATACCAGAGTTGAAAAAGAATTTAATTTCTTTGGGCTACATGGAGGAGTAGGGTTATGCTTTTAGTAGCCAGGCTGGGAGTGGATGTCTGAAAATTTTCAAGGGAGCTTTGGTGGTGATGAGAGGTAGAAGATTAAGCAACAATCTTTATAGAATGGAAGGCTCAGTAGTAAATGATAGTGCAGAGGTGTTAGCAGCGGCACAGGAGGAGCAGATTTTATATCGACTGTGCCACTATCGGATGGGTCATATGAGTGACTGTGGGCTCACAGAACTAAGCAGAAGAGGTATGATCCCAGCCCTAAAGCAGGAGGGCATAGATCTTTGTGAGCCGTGTATCTTTGGCAAACAACATAGGATGATATTTGCCAGAAGTACCGAGCGCAGCGAGGGAGTGCTGGATTTAGTGCACTCAGATGTGTGGGGACCAGCTCCTATATCAGCTAGAGGTGGGGCAAAATACTTTATTACTTTCATGGATGATTTCTCAAGGAAGGTATGGATTTATCTGATCTAAGAAAATTCAGAGATGTTTGCCCAGTTCAGAGCCTGGAGAGCTAAAGTAGAGGAGTCAGGAAGATAGGTAAAGTATTTGAGGTCGGACAATGGAGGGAAGTATACTAGCCTGGTATTTAGGAAGTACTGTGAGGAAAATTGCATCAAAGGCCATTACACGGTGAGAATGACTCTCCAACAGAATGATGTCATGGAGAGGATGAACCAGACATTGATCGAGAAGGCACGGTGTTTGAGGCTGCAGACATCACTCCCAAAGTCTTTTTGGAGTGATACACTAACTTTTTCTTATTTTCTTGTGAATAGGTTCCCTCATTATAAGCTGAATGGAGATATTCCAGAAGAGATCTAGAGTGGAAAGAAGGTGGAGCTTGGCCATCTAAAAGTCTTCGATTGCACAGCCTATGCACATGTGGAGGCTACCGAGAGGAGCAAATTGGACCCAAAATCTCAAAAGATGACATTCATAAGGTATCCACAAGGAGTCAAGGGATACCTGCTATGGGATTCTTAGGCATAGAAGTTAGTGATCAGCAGGACCATGATCTTTGATGAGAAGAGCATCTTGAGGAGGTCTGGGATAGATGAAATTGATGAAACAAAGGTGAATAGCAGTGGCCAATCAGAGAATGATGGCATGTAGGTTACATCCACTTATAGGAGTGTTCCTGTTGAGGTGGAGCTGGGCAGAAAAGTATTATCTCAGATTGAAAATCAACATGGAGGGCCGGCAGTTCAGACCGATGTGCAGGAGCAACCACAGACATCAAGCAAAGATGTGCTAGTGGGAGTGGCTTTGCATAAGCCCCAGCATACTATTAGGAGACCGATCAGATATGGCATTGATGAGGTTATCTCCTATGCACTCATCACTGCTAATAGAGATTCAGAGAATTATGCAGAGGCCATGGATAGTGAGGATCATGATTCAGAGATGCAGGCCACAATGGAGGAGATGGAATCACTTGAGAAAAATCAGACATGGCAGCTGGTGGATCTTCTAGAGGGTGCTTAACCTATTGGCTCAAAGTGGGTGTTCGCAAAGAAAGAAGCACCTTCAGAACAAGGTGGAGTCAGATTAAAGCAAGGCTAGTAGCAAAGGGATACTTACAAAGGGAAGGGTTTGACTAAATAAAAATTTTCTTTCCTATGGTGCATCATACATCTATTCGAGTTTTGTTGTCACTGGTGGCACAACATAACTTAGAATTGGAACAGATGGACGTGAAGATGGCCTTCCTTCATGGGACTTTAGAGAAAAAAATCTACATAAAGCAGCCAAATGATTTCATGGCGATGGGATAGGAAGAAAAGTTGTGTTTACTCAGGAAGTCTTTGTATGGCTTGAAACAATCCCCTCATCAACGGTATCCAAGGTTTGATAGCTTTGTCTTGAGCCTGGATTTCAATAGAGGTGAACATGATTATTGTGTCTACGTCAAAGATATAGATGAGAAGGATGCCCTATACCTATTATTATATGTAGACGATATGCTCATAGCCAGTAGAAGCATGGATACTATGAAAAGGTTGAAAAGAGCATTATCATCCGAATTTGAGATGAAAGATTTGGGTCCAGCTGAGAAAATCTTTGAAATGGAGATTTGCAGAGATTGATGCAAAGGAGTGTCCATTTATCATAAGAAAAGTATGTCTAGAAGATTTTGGAGAGATTTGGGATGGAGAAGGCCAAACCTGCAGAGACGCCATTGCCGAGCCATATGTCTCTCTCCAAGTTACAGTACCCCTAGTTAGAAGAGGAGAGAGAGTACATAGAATGAGTTTCTTATGCAAATGCTGTAGGCAGTGTGATGTACACAATGGTGTGCTGTAGATCAGATATAGCACATGCTGATACATGGCTAACCCTAGAAAGGAATACTGAAAAGCATTGAAATGGATATTGAGATATCTGCATGGAACAAGAAATTATAGTTTGATGTTTGGTGGGCAGCCAAGAGGATTTGGAGAATAATCTATGATGATGTATGAAGGTTCAGATCCTCTGGAATGGTTTGTTGATGCAAATTATGCTGGTGATCTTGATACAAGGAGGTCTACTACTGGATATCCCTTTTGCTTATATGATGGATCGATGTCTTGGAGATCAATCCTTCAGCCAATCACGGCCTTGTCTACCACAGAGGTCAAGTATATTTGGATAATAGAGGCTGCAAAAGAAGCTCTTTGGCTTAGGAGGTTGATTGATGAGTTGGGGGTGCAGCAGAGCATAGTTACACTATTCAGTGATAATCAGAGTGCTCTGTTGTTGGCATAGAACCCAATCTATCATACATGCACAAAGCATATAGATGTGAGGTACCACTAGATCAAAGAGCTGGTGGAGGAAGGTGAAGTAGAACTGATGAAAGTCCATACCAAGGAGAATTAGTCTGATGTACTAATGAAGGTACTCTCCAGAGATAGCTTTTAGAGATGTATGGCATGAATGGATCTATTAAGAAGAGATGAGTTCATAAGAAATTGGAAGCTCCAAGGTGGAGAATGTGAGCTCAGAAGTGGCACTCCCAAGTCTTAGAAACATGAGAATATAGGTCATGGAAAGATGGGAGCAAGCCAAAAGAAGAATCAATCTCAATAGTAAAGTTCAAAAATTGGACTGGCTCACTCTAAGATTGAGCCAGCTCAGTTTGGAACTAGGTCAGCTCAGTCCAGGATTGGGTCGGCTAGGTCTCAGGAGAAAATCTATATAGAGAGCCGCATTTTCAAGCTGTTGGCATGATACACAATTAGATCGATTCAGTCTGGGACTGAGCTAACCTAATCGTAGGTTAGCTGACTCAGTCTGAAATTGGCCTGGCTTAGTTTTTGCAGATTATTATTTTATGTACATGGGTTGTTTGGGTTTGGAAAGATTTTCTATGAGCTTGGACTTGACCCTTGGTAAAGTATATATACTGAAAATCGGTGATGGTTGTAAGTGTGCTGAAATGTGCTGAATGAAAGCTCTTTTCTCTCAAAAATCTAATCTTCTCTTCTTCTTTATTCCATGATTTATTTGATTATGCTTCCATAGAGATCTCTAGAAAGTACTTTCTTGATTGCTTGGCTAATTACTGACAGCCACGTCGATCCATGTGGGAAGAGCGCATATTTCCAACAAATATCTGCCTCCAACCCATAAACCCATATCCTAGACACCCATAGACTGACCAAATCCAATTATAAGGATTGGCTCTAAAACTTTAAAATTATTTTGAGTTCCAAGAAGTTGACTCATGTATTCGACCAGGATCCGCCCACCATACCAGCTCGTTCGTCAGCTGAACCGAGAGCATCTCTTGATAAATGGATGGATGAAGATAATAAGGTTAGATACTACATGTTCGGCTCGATGTCTGATGAGCTTCAGCATCAACATGAAGATATGAAGATTGCCCACCAAATGTTGGCTCACCAGCAAGAGTTGTTTGGTGAACGGAGTCGCACAGCCAAATATTAGGTCACTAAACGACTGTTTATGGCTAAAATGCATGATGGGTAGTCAGTCCAAGATCATTATCTTATGATGATCATGGACATAGAAGAGCATGAGAAGCTTAGAGTGAAGTTAGACCAGGATCTGCAGAATGATATAATTCTACAATCCTTGACTGATGCATATGGGCAGTTCATCATGAACTATCATATGCATAAACTTTTGAATACTCTGGCCGAACTTATGAATATGCTGGTTACTACTGAGCTTCCTATGAAAGGTTCTAAAGGCTCAATACTTGCTATGGAATGGATGTCTTCCAAGAGAAAATTTCTTGGAAAGAAGAAGTCTGTGAAAAGGTAGAAGGTGGAAGGTGGAAAGAAAAGTAAGGCAGAGCTGAAGAAGAAAGCCACTGACAAAGAAAAGTATTTCCATCGTAATACTGACAGCCGCTGGAAGTAGAGCTGCCCTACATACCTGACCACCTTGAAGAATAAGAAGGAGATAGGTCCTTCTGAAGGTATGCTTGTTATTGAATCTAACCTTATGATTTCTTCTACATCAAGTTGGATGCTTGACTCTGGTTCTAGTGCTCATTTGTGCACTTTCATGTAGGATCTTGAGGATAGCAGGAGGTTGAGTGATGGTGAGATGATCCTATGCATTGCAAATGGAGCAAGGGTTACTGCTATGGCCGTGGGAACCTACCCTCTTCGACTATTGTCTGGCTTAGATTTAGTACTTAGGAATTATTATTATGTGTCTGCTGCAAGCAGAAATTTGATTTTTATTTCATATTTATCACAAAAAGACTATGTAATTAGTTTTTTTAAGGACCATTGTGATATTCTTTATTAAAGAAATAAAATTGCATGTGGTTTCCTCATTAACGGTCTCTACTACTTACATATTCATGTATCTATTTTTAATATCGAGCAAAATGTGAATGCCATAAGATCAAAATGACCTAGGGATAGTCCAAACGATAGGTATCTAAGGCACCTAAGGCTAGGTCATATAGTAGAAGATAGGATTAATAAATTGGAGAAAATTGGGCTATTAAGTCTGTTGACTTTCGAGTCATATCAAATTTGTGAATCATATCTTCATGGCAAAATGACTAAGCTCTCTTTTGTAGGACATGGGGAAAGGGCCATGAAACTACTTGCCCTAGTACATACTGATGTGCAGCCCATTTGATGTGCCGGCTAGAGGCAACTTTGACTATTTCATAATCTTTGCTGATGATTTATCTCGGTATGGATATGTGTATCTTATGAGACACAAGTCTGAAGCCTTTAAAAAGTTCAAGGAATTCAGACATGAAGTTGTAAAGCAAATTGGAAAATCCATTAAGGTTTTTTGATCAGATCAAGAAGGAGAATACCTTAGTCAGGAATTTCTGGACTATCTCATGCAAAATGGCATAGTCTCTCAATGGACTACACTTGGAGCACCTCAACTCAACGAGATTTCAGAATGGAGGAACCGGATCCTATTGGATATGGTCCGGTGCATGATGAGCTTCATAGACCTTCCTGATTTTCTTTAAGAACATTATCTGTTAACTGCTATAATTTACTGAATAGGATTTCCTATAAAATTGTTCCTACCATACCATATGAGATATGGTATGGTAAGAAACCAAGTCTGAGTTATTTCAGAATTTAGGATTTTCCAACTCATGTCAAAAGACAACAATCGGACCAGTTGACTATAGGTCCTTTAGAGCTTGATTCATAGGATATCCTAAAGAGTCATTAGGATATTATTTCTACATTCCAGAAGACCACAATGTGATTGTGAGTCAGCATGCTATCTTTCTTGAAAAGTAGTTTAATCAAGATAGTGGCATTGGAAAGCAGATCCAGCTCGAGGAGAAAGTCTCACAAAAGCAATGAGCTAAGGACCCTATGGAACCAAATTAGATTGAGCTAATACAATCACTACCTCCTCCACTTCGTAGATTGAAAAGGATTTTCCATCCCCCTGAGAGGTACTTAGGTACTATCTCAGATGAAGTAGAGGAAATATTTCTCGTAGCTAATGGGGTTCATGGTGATGATCCCAAAATCTATGACAAGACGATATTGGATATTGACTCTGAGAAATGGTTAGAGGTAATAAAGTCAGAAATTGACTCGATGCACTCAAATCAAGTCTGGACCTTGGTAGATCCACCTGAAGGAATAGTACCAATTGTGTGTAAATGGATCTATAAGAGAAAGATTGGTGCAAATGGAAATGTGAAGACATTCAAAGCTAGATTAATGGCAAAAGGGTATAGTCAACACGAAGGAATTGACTATCAGGATACATTTTTGCCAGTAGCTATACTAAAATCCAT
The DNA here is from genome assembly GCA_006176705.1 of Cocos nucifera. Lineage (NCBI taxonomy): Eukaryota > Viridiplantae > Streptophyta > Magnoliopsida > Arecales > Arecaceae > Cocos > Cocos nucifera. Next base: position 94,010 of record QRFJ01005008.1, on the reverse strand, counting down.
CCGCACATTGCTTACTGTTATAGCCTATTTCGATTATGAAATATGGCAAATGGATGTGAAAATGGGATTCTTAAATGGATACCTTGAGGAAGATATCTATACGGAACTGCCACTAGGTTTCACATCCAATGATGTTGATCACAAAGTATGCAAGCTGCAAAGATCAATATATGGACTTAAGCAAGCATCTCAGAGCTAGAATACTCATTTTAATGATGTGATCAAATTATTTGGTTTCATCAAGAACGAGGATGAACCATGTGATTTCAAAAAGGTCAGTGGGAGCGCTATTATCTTCCTCGTATTGTACGTAGATGATATCCTCCTTATTGGGAATGATATTCCCATGTTGACCATTGTTAAAATGTGGTTATCTAAAGAATTTTTCATGAAAGACCTAGGAGAAGCATCTTTCATTCTAGAAATTAAGGTCTATAGAGATAGACCAAATAGGATACTAGGTCATTTACAGAAGATGTACATAAAGGAAGTGTTAAAGAGGTTTAGCATGGAAAACTCTAAGAGGGGATTGATACCATTCAGACATGGCATTCATCTCTCTAAGAAAATATATCCCAACACATCTAAGGAGATTGAACGCATGAGCAAGATCCCTTATGCTTCAGCAATAGGGAGCCTCTTGTATGTCGTGTTATGTACACGACCTGATATAGCCCATGCTGTGAGTGTCATAAGCAGATATCAGTCGAATCCAGATGAAGAACACTGGACTTCTGTGAATGTATCCTTAAGTACTTAAGAAGAACTAAGGATATGTTGTTGATTTTTGGTAACGGAGAACTCCAAGTCTAGGGATATACAGACTTAGATTTTATGTCTGATATAGATGATCGAAAGTCGACATCTGAAAATCTATTTGTATGTAATGGTGGTGCTGTCAGTTGGAAGAGTTTCAAACAGACAGTGATAGCAGATTCCACTATGGAAGCAGAGTACATCACTGCGTCAGAAGCTATGAAGAAGGCATTCTAGTATAAGAAGTTCACCGCAGAGATCAGAGTGATGCCATTGATTGCTATTTCTCTGTACTGTGACAATAATGGGGCCATAGCCCTTGCTAAGGAGCCAAGGTCTCACTAGAAATCCAAGCACATCGAGCGACGAAATCACCTCATCCATGATTATCTTGAGAAAGGTTACATCAAGGTCAAGAGAGTCAACTCCACAAATAATGTGGCAGACCCACTCAAAAGTCGTTGGGCCAATAGAAGATCAAAACCCACCTTGAGAAGATGGGACTTAGATTTGTAGCCAATTGGCTTTAGGTTAAGTGGAAGTTTGTTAGATAGATGTACCCTAGAAGCCAGATTGGCAGACACTTGTAAAACACTTCTAAGGGCAAAATTATAATTTTGACTATAAATAATAAAATTGGTTATTTTCTATCATAGTGTGTATTTGAAAGTATCTGTGATACATCTCTTGAGTTAATGGTAATGATAGTTCATATTTTCAAGAGTTGAAAAGTTAAGACATGAATTTTCATTATTAACTCATAAAATGCTTCCGACCGTAGGATCATCATGAGGATGGTGATTGATCCAAAAGGTTGATGTATAATCGCTTGTTTTTGATAGATAAGTCTTGAGTCTATGGTGAAGAGACATCGGAGTGAGAGTATAGGTACTCGTTAGAGAACGAGAGCACTGAGCGTTACCACCTCGAGCAGTCATGAGAAAGTCTACCTTCTCGTCGATGACTGGCTCGAACCTATAGTGGTGTGTCTGGTTCTTTGATGTAAGGTGCATTGGCAGTTCACTTTGAGGGTGCTATAGTTTGACTACACCATAACTCGATCTCCTAGCCATTCGGAATCCTGAGGTGCATGTTGGCTATAGCATGTTCATTGTAGGAATTGGATTGCACCAATAGGGGATCTATCTACCTCGATAGATGAGGAGCAATCCTATGATGATCATGAGAATCAAGTCTATAAGCCCATGACCATGGTAGAGTGAAATAATAGAAAGAGTTTGTATTAGGATTTTCATATTGGACTTGAATCGAATGATTAATTCATATGACAGAAATTAGGGTTTGACAAGATCACCTTAACTCTAATCCAATCAGGGCTCAAGATAGAGGAACTTAATCACATAAGTAACTGCATCGAGAGGTTTGCTTTCAGTTCTAATGGATTGCTACCACATGCTATTAGGTGTCATTGATGGATTTTGGGAGCAATTAGAATGATTTGGATGATCGATCATACTAGTTGTCTGAAATAGAAAAGTTCTGATCCATCGAAAGATGTTTCGATGATGTCGATGATAGAGATCATGACATATCTCATTACCAAATAGAACTAAACCTAATAGGGTCACACAAACAAGGGTTTGGATCTGAATATCATCGATTGGATTAACCCAGTTCAATTGATTCGAATATGATTCAATTAGGTTCAATGAAATCGTGCTAGCACACGATTGAGCCTAATATTCTCCTTTAACAATTATTAAAACTTATCTCGACTGAGCCAAATATGTTTGGGCTTACTAAGGAACCTTTATTTGGTCTGACTTAAGGTTGTCTAGGTCAGAAAAGGGTTGTCTTAATTTATGAAATAAATTTGAGACAACACCTACCATTTTTCATCACCTGCTAAATCTTGTCTTTGGACTTTGATCAAATTTTGACTTTTGACACTTAGACATTTGCCCATGTGTCATACATCCATAGGAGAGAATATTGGACCTTGTCCCACTACTATAAAGTAGATAGGCAAGGGGCACATACCTAGGGTGGCATGCCCTAGGCGTGTGCCCCATGAGGATAATGCATGGAGTCCCATACAGATGGGACTCCAAGTTGCATCATGAATTTAAATGCTGTGGCAACAAGGAGTCCTATTTAACCAGTCTTGGTGCCACCTAAGGTGGTTCATGAGGGATTCTATTCTAATTGGATCAGATGATATCATCCTACCAATCAGATTTAGATCTGATTGTACAAAGGGCCGTGATTGGATGGAATGATGTGGCACTACATGGTGCAGTATGGTCTATATAAACCTTGTCTGCGCCTAGAATTGAGAGCTTCTACTTTAGCCCATGCCATATAGCCCCTCTCCCTCCCTCTTCACACCATCCTCAAGTCCTCTCTCTCCTCTCCATGCCTAAGAGACTTTGGGCACGAGTTAGGTGTGATCCAAGCAAGTGAAAGGCAACAGAAAAGGAAGAAGGGAGCACTGCTGCAAGAGACAATAGTTAATCTTCAAAAGAGTTTTTGAAGACCTTCAAGATTATATCTAGATCTAATTTTTGAAGGATAGATTGAGAAGAAGAAGATCTCTAGTTCCTGCCCAAGTGGATATCGGTAGAGGCCAAGCGCTTGCGTGGCTACATCCAAAACCTCAGGCAAATATCGAGATGATCATAGGGTAATTGGATTATCCAAAATAAAAGTATAATTAAATTAGATTTAATTTATTTTTTATTTTTATTTTATTTTATTTTATTAGATTAATAAGATTAGATCTAAAAAATCTCAAATCTAATTAAGATCTTAGAAAAATTTTTTGAAATATCCCTCTTGATCAAATCAGATCTGAACGAATTTGCATCGGAAAATAAGATTTTTCCCTTTAGTAGCCACGCAAGCGCCTGGCCTTTATCGGTATCCACTCAGACAGGATCTAGAGATCTTCTCCTTCTCAATCAATCCTTCAAAAATCAGATATAGATCTGATCTTGAAGGTCTTCAAAACATCATTTGAAGAACTGTCGTTGTCTCTTGCAGCAGTGCTGCCTTCTTCCTTTCCTGGCGCCTTTCACTTGCTTGGATCGCACCTTATTCATGCCCAAAACCCCTTGGGTATGGAGAGGAGAGAGAGAACCAGAGGATGGTATGGAGAAGAAGGGAGAGAGGCTTTGTGGCATGGGCTAAAGGTAGAAGCATTAAAAATCTAGGCATAGATAGGATTTATATAGACCCTACTGCACCATGTAGTGCCACATCATCTCAGTCAATGATGGCCCTTTGAGCAATCAGATCTACATTTGATTGGTGGAATGACATCATTTGATCCAATCAGATGAGAGACCCTCAAAAACCCTCCTAAGGTGGCACCAAGATTGGGTCAAACAAGAGTTCTTGACGCCACAGAGTTTAAACCCCTGAAGCAACCCTGGAGAGTACCTGGGGTCTTGTCCCCCTACTAAATGTTGACAGGAAGAGGGTGCATGCCTAGGAAGATGTGCACCCCATGAGGATAAAGAAGAAGTTCCATATAGAAGTAAGGTTCCTGAGTGAGCCCAAACATATTTGGCTCAGTTGAGACAAGCTTTAATGATTATTAAAGGAGAACATTAGGCTCAATCGTGTGCTAGCATGATTTCCTTGAACATAATTGAATTTTATTCAAATCAATTGAATTGGGTTAGTCCAGTTGATGACCTCCAGATTCAAACCCTTGTTTGCATGATCCAGTTAGGTTCAGTTCCATATGATAATGGGATATGTCATGATCTATATCATTGACATCATCAAAACACCTTCTGATGGATTAGAACATTTTTGATTTAGATAACTAGTATGATCGATCATCCAAATCATTCTAATTGCTCTTAAAATCCACTAGTGACACCTAGTAGCATATGGTGACAATCCATCAGAATTAAAAGCAAACCTCTCGATGTAGTTACTTGTGTGATTAGGTTCCTCTATCTTGATCCCCGACCGGATTAGGATTAAGGTGATCTCGTCAAACCCTAATATCCATCATATGAATTAATCATTCGATTCAAGTCAAATGTGAAAACCCTAGTAGAAATTCTTTCTATTATTTCACTCTGCCATGACCATGAACTTGTGGACTTGATTCTCATGATCATCATAGGGCTGCTTCTCATCTACCGAGGTAGATAGATTCCCTATTAGTGCAAACCAATTCCTACAATGAACATGCTATAGCCAACATACACCTCAGTGTTCCAAATGGCTAGGAGACTGAGTTATGATGTAGTCAAACTATAACACCCTTAAGGTGAACTGTCGATGTACCTCAGGTCAAAGAATCAGACATACCACTGCAGCTTTGAGCCAGTCATTGATGAAAAGATAGACTTTTTCATGACTGCTTGAGGTGGTCACGCTCAGTGCTCTAATTCTCTAACGAGTATCTGTACTCTCGCTCTAGTGTCTCTGCACTGTAAACTCATGACTCATCTATCCTAAAGAAGTGATTGTATAATAATCTTTTGGATCAATCACCATCCTCATGATGATCCTACGGTCGGGAGCATTTTATGAGTTAATAATAAAAATTCGTGTCTTAAATTTTCAACTCTTAAAAATATGAGCTATCATTACCATTAACTCAAGAGATGTATCACAGACACTTTCAAATACACACTGTGATAGAAAATAATCTATTTTATTATTTATAGTCAAAATTATAATTTTGTTCTTAAAAGTATATTATAAGTGTCAGCCAATCTGGCTTCTTGAGCACACATATCTAACAGATAGGACTCACAGGTTGGTAGTGATTCACAATCATTGACTTCAAGGATTCTCTCTTAAGTGAACTTATTTATCCTATTCTTGTTAATGTGACCAAGCCTATGTGCCATAGTTAGATATCAAAGCCATTATCTAACCTAGAAAATTTTTTTAGAAGTATACATTACACTCACAGGCTATGGTAAAATATAAATATCATTTTTTTGCTGTCCTTGCATTATCGTAACATCATTCATAATGATATCATAATAATCTTCCTTTATTGACAAATGATAACCATCTTTGGCCAAAAAGCCAATAGAGATTATATTCATTAGAAAAGAAGGATAATAATGACACTCATTTAAAGAAATAATATTACTTTTGAAAATAAGTTGAACTATTACCATAGCTAGAACTGGAACAGACCTTCCATCTTCAACATTCAGGAATTATGTATTATTTTTAAATTTTCTACTAATTTTAAGTTCTTGCAATGTATTACAAAAATGGACTGAACTTTCGGTATCCAATACCCAGATAGTAGTATCACAAACATGTAGGATCTGGTGTGGTGCTTCCAAGCCTTAGAGGGCCATAGGAGGAGCCAGGGTATTGGCACCAGAAGACTAGGATGGGCGTGAGTCCTAGGGCTAGGACAGGAGTTATCCTAGGTGAAGGCAGCATGTAGCCCTGCATAAAACTCGAGGTTCAGGTGTGAAGACCTTGAGGAGGGCTTCGTAGGTGCTCCAGAGATCTAGGACATTGTTAGTTATGTACCCAAGAAGCCAGATTGGCTAAACACTCGTAATACACTTCTAAGGATAATTTTATAATTTTAACTATAAATTAATAAAAGGGTTATTTTCTATCACAGCATGTATTTAAAGTGTCTGTGATACATCCTTTGAGTTAATGGTAATGACAATTCATATTTTTAAGAGTTGAAAATTTAAGACATGAAGTTTCATAATAAACTCATAAATAGCTTTTGACCGTAGGATCATCACAAGGACTGTGATCGATCCGGAAGGTTGGTGTATGATTGCTTTCCTAGGATAGATGTGTCTTGATTCTATGGTGTGGAGACACCAGAGCAAGAGTACAGGTTCTTGTTAGAGAATGAGGGCACTGAGTATGACCACCTTGGGCAGTCATAAGGAAGTCTACCTTCTCATTGATAACTGATTCAATGCTGCAGTGGTGTGTCTGATTCTTCAACCTAAAGTGCATCGACAGTTCACCTTGAGCATGTTATAATTTGACTATACCATAACTTGATCTCCTAGCCATTCAGAATCCTGAGGTGTATGTTGGCTATAGCATGTTCGTTGTAAGAATTTGATTGCACCAATAGGGGATCTATCTACCTCGATGGATGAGTAATCCTACGATAATCATGAGATTAAGTTCTTAAGCCCATGGCCATTGTAGAGTGAAGATGATAGAAAGAGTTTCTATTAGAGTTTTACATTGGACTCGAATTGAATGATTAATTCATATGATAGATATTGGGTTTGACAAGTTTACCTTAACCCTAATCTAGTTGGAGCTCAAGATAGAAGAACACAATTACACAGATAACTACATAGAGAGGTTCATTTTTAGTTCTAATGAGTTGCCACCATATACTGCTAGGTATCACTGGTGGATTTTAGGATCAATTAGAATGATTTTGATGATCAATCATTCTAATTGTATGAATCAGAAAAGTTCTGGACTATCGAAAGGTATTTCGATGATGTTGATGATGGAGATTGCGACATGTCTTATTACCATACATAACTAAACCTAACTAGCTCACACAAACAAGGGTTTAGATTTAGATGTCATCAATTGAGCTAACCTAGTTTGATTGATTTGGATTAGATCTAATTAGGTTCAAGGTAATCGTGCTAGCACACGATTAAGCCAGACTTTCTCCTTACATAATCTTTTTGATTCATCACAATTGAGTAAAATTTGATTTGACTCATTCTTGTATCTTGAATGAATTTATTTTCATCTAACTAAAACCTGTCCAGGTCAGATTAATTATAGAAATTTAATCCATTCATAGTGCAAATGGACTAGGGTCAAAAGTTGACATGTTAGAGAGAATTGAGGGTCACCTAATCAGATGCTTCTAGAAAATGTTTTAAAAAATATTTTGATCTAATTATTGGATATGTGATAGGGCATGAGTCATACATTAGGCATACTAAATTTCATGATTTTTGGAGATTCCTAGACTGAGTTATGATAGAGTTTGATTTGGATCAAACTCTTGAGGGAAGAGTTCTAATCAGGTTCATGGTAATCGTGCTAGCACACGATTAAGCCAGACTTTCTCCTTACATAATCTTTCTGATTCATCACAATTGAGTAAAATTTGATTTGACTCATTCTTGTATCTTGAATGAATTTATTTTCATCTAACTAAAACCTATCCAGGTCAGATTAATTATAGAAATTTAATCCAATCATAGTGCAAATGGACTAGGGTCAAAAGTTGACATGTTAGAGAGAATTGAGGGTCACCTAATCAGATGCTTCTAGAAAATGTTTTAAAAAGTATTTTGATCTAATTATTGGATATGTGATAGGGCATGAGTCATACATTAGGCATACTAAATTTCATGATTTTTGGAGATTCCTAGACTGAGTTATGATAGAGTTTGATTTGGATCAAACTCTTGAGGGAAGAGTTCTAGGGGCAGTGGACTCTTCCTTATCTACTCAAGCCGACACCTTTTTGAAGTCTTTTTGGCATGGAAACTAGATAGGATCTAGTAATCTACATGGGGAATAATACCTGAAGCCCCAACAATAAAAATAAAATAGTTATTTTGGTCAAATGGGACTCCTTTTGGCGTTGGTATTTGACATAAATCCTTCTCATGCCAAGGCACTTCAACACAAGTTTTATTTTTCACCCAAAAGGCTGTCGCCCCTTCCATCTTCCATGCCCTCTCTGATGCTCTCTCTCCCCTTCTTCACACATAGAACTATTCTATTCTTAGTCTAGTATTATCATATTATTAAATTGATTAAATATGATTTTAGATCTAATTTATTTCTATTTTTCTAATGTTATAATTATTGTAATCAGATATGAAAAATAGAAAATAAAATTTTTAATTTTTATTTTATTCATATGAGATATGAAAGTTGCATGCTTAGACTAGTTATAAAATAGTTCTATAAAATATCTAGAATAATTTTGTTTGATGTGATCAAATTTAAATTCTATTTTTTAGATATTATATGTGATATATTAGATTTGAAAGCATGCATGTTTAATTTAGTCCTGACACATAAGACGTATGCAAAATATGTATAAGTTAGATCATTAATTGTATATATGATATATGATTTAGATCTGACTAGTTTTGTAGTAGAAATTATATTTTTGATTAAAACATTTTTCTTGGCCGTCCGATCGTAAGAACAAAGTAGGTTTTGAAGGCTCTCTCTTTCCATTCGATGGGATGTTCTTATGATGTGTAGAGATGCTGTGTGTTCATTCTTAATTAGAAATCAAAATTTTTTCTACAAAACCCTAGATCCTGAAATCCTAGGATTTTATTACATGTTTTGTTCATGAACCCAAAACTTAATTATGAATTAAGATTATAAAATTAATTAGATCTAAAAATTATAAATTTTTAGATCTAAGACATATTCATAAAATAGGGTTTGGGCTTGGGTAGCTCAATTACGTCTAGTGGTTGATCAAATCGAATCAAGAGTTGGTTAGGTGGGATCAAAAAAAGCTTAGATTTGACTAACCTAATAGGATTAAGTCTGGGTCAAGATTGAATCACATTGAGATGTGACTTGATCAAGTCAAGACCTAATTTGGCTTTGCACTTTGAGCCTAGATTGTAGGCTAACCCAATTGATTCTGATTCGATAATTTGGTATCTAAGGTAAGTTTGGTAGATACAATCGACTAATTTTAATTGAGAGCTACTCGACTTGAATGCATTCTTATCAAGTTAATGGCATATCCCTTCCACCGAACTCACTTACCTGTTCATTTGTGTCGATCCAGTTCTGATTCGAGGTGGCTAACAATTCGAGCCAACCCATGCCACTAAGTTAGTCATAATTATTATGACTAAGTTAAGTCAAATTTAAAGATCCCTAAATTAAATCTTTCTAAAAAATATTAAGTTTAAGGTCTTCCATCATTGTAGATGTGTGAGCCCTTCGTAGGGTTGATTGTTCTCAACTGGATACAGTGGTTCAGTTGCACTGAAAAAACACAACCATGTCTATTAGGCATTGGATGCTATGGGATGGATGATAGGTTGGGCTCAATATTTTAGATACGATGAGGGACCCAATCAGAAATTCAATTCATTCAAATGGTGGGTCTGACTTAACTAAGGAGTGGATCAATATTTCGAACATGATGAGATTCATGAATTAGAGATCAAGTTTGGATACACCATGATTAGAGAATCATTGGATAAGAGTTGTTCACTCATCGATTGATTCATCATCAATAACTGTTAGGTGAGGTGATGAGCCAGTCGGTGGGACAGCACCATCCATTAGAAATCAATAATCATAGAAATTTTTGCATCTCTACTAAGAAAATGTAGGGATTCGAGTAAATAGTGAAAGCCTAATTTATTTAAAAATAAAATTTCTAAACAAATTGATTAAGTCTAATTACAAAATCTAACTAAAAATTTTGACTCTCTATAGGAAGATGTCTGCGTCCAACCCACTAGCCCACATCCTGGACACCCATAGACTGACTAGACCCAATTACAATGATTGACTTCGAAACTTCAAAATTATTTTGGGTTCCAAAAAGTTGACTCATGTGTTGGAACAGGATCCTCCTACCTTACCAGTCCATCCATTTGCTGATCAAAGAGCATCTCTCAAGAAGTGGATGGATGAAGATAACAAAGTCAGGTATTATATATTGGGCTCGATGTCTGATGAGCTCCACCGCCAACATGAAGACATTAAGACTAGCCGCCAAATGTTGGCTCACCTACAAGAGTTTTTTGGTGAACAGAGTCATGCAGCCAAATATCAAGTTACTAAGAGACTGTTTAAGGCTCAGATGCGTGATGGGCAGTCAGTCCAAGATCATTGTCTGATGATGATCAAAAATCTAGAAGAGCTTGAGAAGCTTGGTATGAAGTTAGATCAAGATCTACAGATTGATATAATTTTGCAGTCCTTGACTGATGCATATGGGCAGTTCATCATGAACTACCATATGCATAAACTTCAAAATACGTTGGTTGAGCTCATGAACATGCTAGTTACTGCTAAGCTTTCTATAAAAGATTCTAAAGGCTCAGTACTTGCTATGGAGTGGACTTTCTCCAAAAGAAAGTCTTTTGAAAAGAAGAAGAAGTCCATGAAGAAACAGAAGGTAGATGGTGGGAAGATGAAGAAGGCAGAGCCAAAGAAGAAGGCCGACAAAGAAAAATATTTTCATTATAATACTGATGGACATTGGAAGTGAAACTGTCCTTTGTACCTAGCCAGCCTGAAGAACAAGAAGGAGATAGGTCCTTCTAGAGGTATGCTCGTTATAGAATCTAATCTTACTATTTCTTCTATATCCAGTTCAATGCTTGACTCTGATTCTAGTGCTCATTTGTGCACTTTTATGCAAGATCTTGAGGATAGCAGGAGGTTGAGGGATGGTGAGACGATCCTATACATCGAGAATGGAGCAAGAGTTGCTATTGTAGCCATTAAAATCTATCCTCTATGATTACCATCAGGATTAGATTTAGTTCGTAGGGACTATTTTTATGTGCCTGCAGTAAGCAGAAATCCAATTTCTATTTCATGTTTAGCACAGGAAGGCTATGTAATTAGTTTTCTTAAGGTCCATTATAATATTCTTTATGAAAGAAATAAAATTATAAATGGTTTTCTTATAAATGATCTCTATCAATTACATATTGATGTTTCTATTTTCAATATCAAGCAAAACATGAATGCCATAGAATCAAAATGATCTAGGGATAGTCTAAATGATAGGTATCTTTGGCACCTTAAGCTAAGTCATATAGCCAAAGATAGGGTTAATAAATTAGAAAAATTTGGGCTATTGAGTCTGTTGACTTTCGAGTCATATCCGATTTATAAATCATGCCTTCATGGCAAAATGACCAAGCACTCTTTTGTAGAACATGGAAAAAGGTCCACAGACCTACTTATCCTAGTACATATTGATGTATGCGGCCCATTTGATGTGCCGATCAGAGATAATTATCTTTACTTCAACACCTTTATTGATGATTTATCTAGATACGGGTATGTGTATTTGATGCGACATAAGTTGAAGCTTTTAAAAAGTTCGAGAAATTCAGATTCAAAGTAGAAAAGCAAATAGAAAAATCCATTAAGATTCTTCGATCAGATCGAGGAGGCAAATACCTTAGTCGGGAATTTTTGGACTATCTTAAGTAAAATGGCATAATCTCTCAATGCACTCCACCTAGAATGCCTCAACTCAATGGGGTTTCGGAATGAAGAAATCAGATCCTATTAGATATGGTCCGATCCATGATGAGCTTCACAGACCTTTCTGAGTTTCTTTGGGGACATAGTATGATGATCGCTATATATTTACTAAATAGGATTTTCTCTAAGACTGTGTCTACCACACCGTATGAGATATGGCATGGTAAGTAACCAAGTCTGAGTCATCTCAAAATTTAGGATTTTTCAGCCCATATCAAGAGACAACAGATGGACAAATTAGAGTCTAGGTCCTATAGAGCTCAGTTTATTGGATATCCTAAAGAGTCATTAGGATATTATTTCTATCTCCTGAAAGATCATTATGTGATTGTGAGTTGACATGCCATCTTCTTTGAAAAATAATTTATTCTAGATGGTGGCATCGAAACATATATTAGACTTGAGGAGAATGTCTTCGATGAGAAACAAGCTAAGAAACCTATGGAACCCAATCAGATTGAGCCAACCCAGACACTATCTCCTCCACCTCATAAATCAAATAGAATTTTTTATCCTCTTGAAAGGTACATAGGTACTATATCAGAAGATAGAGAAAATATTCCTCATAGGAAATAGGGTTCATGGTGATGATCCCAAAATTTATCATGAGACGATATTAGATATCGACTTCGAGAAAGGTTAGAGGCAATGATGTCAGAGATTAACTCAATGTGTTTGAACCAAGTTTGGATCTTGGTAGATCCACCTGAAGGTATAGTGAAGGAAAATCCTAATTTCTCGAACCAGGTTCATTCAGATCTGATCGGATCAAGAGATATATTTTAAAAATTTTTATTTTTGATCTAGATCAAATCTGAGATGTTTTAGATCTGATTCTTATTATTCTAATAATAAAAATAAAATCTAGATAAATTAAATCAAATTTAATTTATCTTGATGTAGGGTAATCCTATTACCCGTTTGATGATCCTGTAAGCAGCGGAAGGTTCTGGATCTAGCCACGCAAGTGCCTAACCTCTATCGGTATCCACTTGGGCTAGATCTGGAGATCCTCTTCTTCTCTATCACATCTCCAAAAATCAGATCTAAATCTATTTTGGAGGATCTTCAAAACAACTTTCAATGATCAGCAGTTGTCCTTTGCAGCAGTGCAGCCTTCTAGCTTTCTATCGCCTTTCTCTCATCTGGATTGCACCAACTAAGATCCCAAACTACTTTAGATGTGGAGAGGAGAGGGAGAAGATGGGCTTGGCATGGAGGAGAGAGAGAGAGAAATAGCCTTGGGGCATAGAGAATTCAATTGCCTTTTGAGTTGGGTGCAGGGTCTTATTTATAGACTATGCATGATCCAACTCCTCTTCTTCCTAACCAATCACAACCCTTTGTGAAATTAGATCTAAATCTGACTGGTGGGAATAGAGTCCCTTGGATTCATCCTTAGATGGTGCCTAAGACCAGTCAAAGTTGGTTCTTAGGAGGAGTCTATTTGGAATCCAAAAAGGAGATGGAGTCCCAGTCCAACTGGGTCTCCTAAGCGCCTCCAGCTTGGGCACACTCCAAGGGTGGCCTGCGCCCTCCTCCTTGCCAAGTTCTAGCAAGAGGACAGGCCCCCACCAACTCTCCAATAGGTGCATGACATGTGAACAAAAGTCAAAATATCAATGGTCAACATTTGACCAATCAAAGGTCAACTTTTGACCAAAGTCAAAGGACGAGAAATGGCAGGTGACCAAAAATGGCAGGTATTATCTTACAAATAAGACAATCCTTTTCTATCTTGGACAAGCACCAGTCAGACCAAGTGAAGGCCTCTGATCGAGCACAAACTTTTTTGTCTCAGTTAGGACAACTATTTATGATAGTAAAAGAAGAACGTTAGGTTCAATCGAGTGCTAGCACAATTTCCTTGAACCTAATTGAATCTTATTCAGATCAATTGAACTGGATTAGTTTAACTGATGATCACCAGATTCAAACCATTATTTGTGTGATCTAGTTAGGTTTAGTTCTGTATGGTAATAGGATATGTCATGATCTCTATCATCCACATCAACAAAACTCCTTTTGATGGATCAGAACTCTTTTGATTCGAACAGCTAGAATGATCGATCATCTAAATCATTCTAATTGCTCCCAAAATCCACCAGTGATACCTAGCAGTATATGGTGGCAACCCATTAGAGCTGAATGCAAACAACTTGGTGCAACTACCTGTGTGATTAAGTTCTTCTATCTTGAGCCCCAATCAGATTAGGGTTAAGGTGAACTCGTCAAACCCTAGTTTCTGTCATATGATGTAATCATTCAATTCAAGTCTGATGTAAAAACCTAAATAGAAACTCTTTCTATTATTTCACTTTGCCATGACCATGGGCTTCTGGACTTGATTCTCATGATCATCATAGGGTTGCTCCTCTACCATCGAGGTAGATAGATTCCATCTTGATGCAATCCAGTTCCTACAATGAACATGCTATAGCCAACATACACCTCAGGGTTCCTAATGGCTAGGAGACTGAGTTATGGTGTAGTCAAACTATAACACCCTCAAGGTGAACTGTCGATGCACCTCAAGTCAAAGAACCAGACACACCACTGCAACATCGAGTCTGTCATTGATGAGAAGGTAGACTTCCTAATGACTACTCGAGGTGGTCATGCTCAGTGCCCTTTTTCTCTAACGAGTACCTATACTCTCGCTCCAGTGTCTCCACACCGTAGACTTAAGACTCATCTACTAAAGAGAAGCGATTGTACACCAACCTTCCAGATCAATCACCATCCTTGTGATGATCCTATGGTCGGGAGCATTTTATGAGTTAATAATGATTATTCATGTCTTAAATTTTCAGCTCTTGAAAATATGAATTATCATTACCATTAACTCAAAGGATGTATCATAGATACTAAATACACATATGTGATAGAAAATAATTCATTTTATTGATTTTAGTAAAAATTATAATTTTACCCCTAGAAGTGTATTACAAGTGTCAGCCAATTCTAGCTTCTAGGGCACATATATCTAACAATCTTCCACTTGTCCTAAAGCCAATTGGCTACAAGTCTAAGTCCCATCTTCTCAAGGTGGGCTTCGATCTTTTGTTGTCCCAACGGCTTTGTAAGTGGGTCTGCCGCATTATCTATGGAATTGACTCTCTTAACCTCGACGTAACCATTCTCGAGGTAATCGTGGATGAGGTGGTATCGCCGCTCAATGTGCTTGGATTTCTGATGAGACCTCGACTCCTTAGCAAGGCCTATGGCGCCTTTATTGTCACAGTACAGAGGAATGGCATCTGATGGCATTAGTCCAATTTCTATGGCAAATTTCTTGTGCTAGAATGCTTCCTTCGTAGCCTCTGATGCAGTGATATATTCTGCTTCCATGGTGGAATCTGCTATCATAATTTGCTTGGAACTCTCCGGCTGACAGCACCATCATTGCATACAAACAGACTCCTAGATGTCGACTTTTGATCATCTACATCGGACATAAAATCCAAGTCTATATATCCCTGGACTTGGAGTTCTCCGTTACCAAAGACCAACATCATATCCTTAGTTCTTCTTAAGTACTTAAGGATACATTTCATAGAAGTCTAGTGTTCTTCACCTAGATTTGACTGATATCTGCTTGTGACACTCACAGCATGGGCTATATCAGGTCGTGTACATAGCATGGCATACATGAGGCTCCCTATTGCAGAAGCATAAGGGATCTTGCTCATGCGTTCTATTTCCTCAGGTGTGCTAAGGCACATCTTCTTAGAAAGATGAATACCATGTCTGAAGGATATTAATCCCCTCTTAGAGTTTTCCATACTAAACCTCTTTAGTACTTCCTCTATGTATATTTTCTGTGAAAGTCTTAGCATCCTATTCGGTCTATCCCTATAGACATTAATTTCTAGAATAAAGGATGCTTTACCTAGGTTTTTCATGGAGAATTCCTTGGACAACCATATTTTGACCGTCGTCAACATGGGTATATCATTCCCAATAAGGAGGATGTCATCCACGTACAATACGAGAAAGACAACAGCACTCCCACTGACCTTTTTGAAGACACACGGTTCTTCTTAATTTTTGATGAAACCAAACATTTTGATCACATCATTAAAATGAGTGTTCCAACTCCGAGATGCTTGCTTAAGTCCATATATGGACCTTTGCAACTTACAAATCATGTGATCAGTATCACTGGCCGTGAAATCTAGCAGCTGTTCCATATAGATATCTTCCTCAAGATATCCATTTAAGAATGCCGTTTTCACGTCCATTTGCCATATTTCATAATCAAAATAGGCTACAATGGCAAGCAATGTGCGGATGGATTTTAGCATAGCCACGGGGGAAAAGGTATCCTGATAGTCAACGCCTTCGCATTGACTATAACCTTTTGCTAGTAGTCTAGCCTTGAATGTCTCCACATTTTCATCTACACCAATCTTTCTCTTGAAGATCCATTTACACCCAATAGGTACTATACCTTCTGGTGGATCTACCAAGGTCCAGACTTGGTTCGAATGCATCGAGTCAATTTCTGACTGCATTGCCTCGAGCCATTTCTTGGAGTCGATATCTGATATCGCCTCATTGTAGGTTTTGGGATCATCACCATGAGAACCATTACCTATGAGGAACATTTTCTCTACTTCTTCTAAAATAATACCTAAGTATCTTTCAGGGGGATGGAAAGCTCTTTCTGATCTACGAGGTGGAGAAGGTCATGTTCTTATTGGCTCAATCTGATTTGGTTCTAATTGATCCTTAGCTCATTGTATTTATGAGACTTTCTCATCAAGCATAATCTACTTTCTAATGCCGCTATCTTGAATAAACTATTTTTCAGGAAAGATGGCATGTCGACTCACAATCATATTGTGGTCTTCTGGAATACAGAAATAGTATCCTAATGACTCTTTAGGATATCCTATGAATCGAGCTCTGAAGGACCTAAACTCTAACTTGTCCGCTTGTTGTCTTTTGACAAGAGCCGGATAATCCCAAATTCTAAGATGACTCAGACTTAGTTTCTTACCGTGCCATATCTCATACGGTGTGGTAGGAACGATTTTAGAGGGAACCCTATTCAGTAGATAAATTGAAGTTAACAATGAATGTCTCCAAAGAAAATCGGGGAGGTCTGTGAAGCTCATCATGGATCGAACCATATCCAATAGAGTCTGATTTCTCCATTCTAAAATTTCATTGAGTCGAGGTGTTCTTGGTGGAGTTCATTGAGAGACTACGCCATTGTTCCTTGAGATAGTCTAGGAATTCCTGGCTAAGGTATTCAACTCCTCAATCTGATCGAAGAACCTTAATGGGTTTTCCAATTTGTTTTTCTACTTCATGTCTGAATTCTTTGAACTTTTCAAAAGCTTCAGACTTGTGTCTCATAAGATACACATACCCATACCTAGACAGATCATCGGTAAAGGTAATGAAGTAGATAAAATTATCTCTAGCCGGCACATCAAATGGGCCGCACACATTAGTATGTACTAGGGCAAGGAGATCTATGGCCCATTCCCCATATCCTATAAAAGGGAGTTTAGTCATTTTGCCTTAAAGATAAGATTCATAAGTCGGATATGACTCAGAAGTCAACGGACTTAATAGCCCATTTTTCTCTAATTTGTTGATCCTATCTTCTGCTATATGACCTAATCTCTGGTGCCATAGATACCTATCATTTGGACTATCCCTAGGTCGTTTGGCATTCACATTTTGCTCGATAGTTAGAATAGATACTTCAATATGTAGCTGATAAAGACCGTTAATAAGAAAATCATTTGCAATTTTATTTCTTTCATAAGAAATGTTACAATGGTCCTTAAAGAAGGTAATCACATAGCCTTCTAGTGCTAAGCATGAAATAGAAAATCAAATTTTACTAGCTGCAAGGCACATAATAACAGTCTTTTCAAAACTAAGTTAAACTAGATGGTAATCGGAGAGGGCATGCTCCACCGCCATTGCGCAAAACTCTTGCTCCATTATCGTGTGTAGGATCAATGTCCCCACCCTCAGCCTCCTAACTATTCTCAAGATCCTGCATGGAAGTGTATAGATGAGCACTAACCAAGGTCAAGCACCAACTGGATGCGGAAGAAACGTAAGGTTAGATTTCAATAACGAGCATACCTCCAGAAGGACTTCCTTCTTGTTCTTCTGGGTTGGCCAGGTAAGTAGTTACAGTTCCGCTTCCAATGGCCGTCGCTATTGCAATGGAAACACTTTCCTTTGGTAGCGGCTTTCATCTTCGGCTCTGCCTTCTTCTTTGGTCCTTCCACCTTCTATTTTTTTGCAGACTTTTTTTCTTTCCAGAAAACTTTCTTTTGGAAGAAGTCTGTTCCATAGCAAGAACTGAGCCTTTAGAATCTTTCATAGAAGCTCAGCGGTGACCAGCATGATTCATTAATTTGGGCCAAGGAATTTTGAAGTTTATGCATTGTGGTTAATTCATGATGAATTGCCCATATGCATCAGTCATGGATTGCAAAATAATATCGTTCTGCAGATCCAAATCTAACTTCACACCGAGCTTCTCAAGCTCTTCCAAGTCCTTGATCATCATCAGATAGTGATCTTGGACTGACTACCCATCATGCATCTTAGCCTTAAAAATTTATTTCGTGACTTGATACTTGGCTACGCGACTCTGTTCACCAAACATCTCCTGCAGGTGAGCCAACATTTGGCAAGCAGTCTTGATATCTTCATGTTGGCACTGGAGCTTATCAGACATCGAGCCCAACATGTAATATCTGACCTTATTATCTTCATCTATCTATTTTATCAGAGATGCTCTTTGTTCAGTGGATGGATGGGCTGGTAAGGCAGGAGGATCCTGGTCCAATATATGTGTTAACCTTTTGGAATCCAAAATGATTTTGTAGTTCCTGAGCCTATCTTTATAATTGGGTCTAGTCAGTCTATGTGTCCCCAGGATACGTGCCAATGGGTTGGATGCAGACATTTTTCTGTAGAGAGTCAGAGATTCTAGTTAGATACTGTAATTATAACTTGACCAATTTATTTAGATATTTTATTTTTAAACAAATTAGCTCCCACTATTTTCTTGATCCTACACTCCTCTGTAGAGATGCAAAAATCTCCACGATTAATGATTTTTAGGGATGGTGTAGTCACCAACTTAACTCATCACTCACCACAGTTATTGGTGATGGGTTAGCCAATGACGTGAACAACTCTTGTTCAATGATTCTCTAATCATGGTGCATCCAAACTTGATCTCTAATTACATTGAATCTCACCGATATCGAAATATTGTCCACTC
Source organism: Cocos nucifera (assembly GCA_006176705.1). Taxonomy (NCBI): domain Eukaryota; kingdom Viridiplantae; phylum Streptophyta; class Magnoliopsida; order Arecales; family Arecaceae; genus Cocos; species Cocos nucifera. The sequence goes on along the minus strand of QRFJ01005008.1, from coordinate 74,785 downwards.
CTTAGTTAAGTCAGACCCACCATTTGCACAGACTGGATTCCTTATTGAGTCTTTCACCATATCTAGAATATTAAGCCCAACTCATCCACCAGCCCATAGCATCCAATGCCTAATAGACATGGTTGCATCTTCCTGGTGCAACTAAGCCACTATATCCAGCTGAGATAAATTAACCTCAAGAAGGGCCCGCATATCTACAATGGTGGAAGACTTCAGACTTAATCTTTTCTTAGGGAGAATTGATTCAGGTCTCATTAAACTAGACTTGTCATAGTCATAACAATTATGACTAACCTAGTGGCATGGGTTAGCTCGGATTATTGACCACCTAAAATTAGAACCGAGTCGACAGATATGGCTAGATAAGTGAGACCGATGGAAGGGATATGCCATTAACTCGTACAAGAATGCATTCAGATCTAGTAGCTCCTAATTAAAAACTAGTCGGTCGTATGTGTCAAACTTACCTTAGACACCAAATTATTGAGTTAGAAACCAATGGGTTAGCTACAATCTAGACTCTAACCTCTGAGGCCTAATTAGGTCTTGCTTGATCGTGATCGATCTTGACCCAGACTTAATTCTATTAGGCTGGTCAATTTAGATTATTGATCCCATATTAACCAACTCTTGATTCGATTTGATCAACCGCTTAGACCTAATTAAGCTACCCAAGACGCGATCCCAATATTATGAAATATGTCTTAGAATCTAAAATTCTCATTTTAGACCTAATTAATTTCAATATTCTTATTCTAATTAATAGGATTCATAAACAAACATATGCACAATAATCGTCAGGGTTTCAGGTCTAGGTTTTGCAGAAAATAGTTTTGGGATTTCTGATTAAGGACGAACGTGCAGCACCCCTACACATCATAAGAACACCCCATCAAATGGAAAGAGAGGGCCTTTAAACCCTTCTTCATTCTTATGATCGGACGGCCAAGAGGAACGCCTTAATCAGGAACATGCAATACTACAAAACAGTTTTAGATCTATATCATATATCTCATATACAAATCAGATCTAAACATGGCATATTTTGCATACATCTCATGTATCGAATCATGCATATTTTCAGATCTAAATTATCTCATAATAATCTAAAAAATTAGATTTAATTTGATCTAATCAAAATAAATTCTAATCTAGATAATTATGTAGAACTATTCTACAACTAGTCTAGACATGCATCAATCATATCTCATATGATATTTAAAATTAAATAATTTTTATTTGCTATTTTTAGATGTTATTATAACCATTATAATATCAAAAAATAGTAAATAAATAGATCTAAAATATGATTTAATCAGATTAAATCAAAAACATGCAAGACTATTCTATAGAACTATTCTATTTTAGAACTAGTCATGCATATTTTCTAATCTTAGATCCAAATCATTTAATTTTAATTTTTTCTAATTTCAGATCTGATCACATCTCATGTGACATCTAAAATTACTTATTTTTTGATTAAAATAAATTTAAAATTAGATCTAAATACTTTAGAACCTTGGCTCTGATACCAATTGAAGGAAAATTTTGATTTTCCGGACCAGGTTCATTCAGATTTGATCGGATCAAGAGATATATTTAAAAAAATTTTCTCTTTGATCTAGATCAGATCTAAGATATTTTAGATTTGATTCTTATTATTCTAATAATAAAAATAAAATCTAGATAAATTAAATCAAATTTAATTTACCTTGATGTAGGATAATCCTATTATCCGTTTAATGATCCTGTAAGCAGCAGAAGGTTCTGGATCTAGCCACGCAAGTGCCTGGCCTCTACCGATATCCACTTAGGCTAGATCTGAAGATCCTCTTTTTCTCTATCATGTCTTCAAAAATTAGATCTGAATCTGATTTAGAAGATCTTCAAAATAACTTTTGAAGATCAGCAGTTATCCTTTGCAGCAGCGCAGCCTTCTAGCTATCTGTCACCTTTCTCTCATCTGGATTGCACCAACTAAGATCCCAAAATACTTTGGGCATGGAGAGGAGAGGGAGAAGATGGGCTTGGCATAGAGGAGGGAGAGAGAAATAGCCTTGGGGCATAGAGAATTCAATTGCCTTTTGAGTTGGGCACAAGGTCTTATTTATAGACTATGCGTGATCCAACTCCTCTTCTTCCCAACCAATCACAACCCTTTGTGAAATCAGATCTAAATTTGATTGGTGGGAATAGAGTCCATTGGATTCATCCTTGATGGCACCTAAGACCAGTTAAAGTTGGTTCTTAGGAGGAGTCTATTTAGAATCCAAAAATGAGATGGAGTCCTTGTCCAACTGGGACTCCTAGCTGCCTCCAGCTTGGGCACACGCCAAGGGTGGCATGCACCCTCCTCCTTGCTAGGTTCTGGCAGGGGGACAGGCCTCCACTATCTTTCCAATAGGTGCATGACATATGGATAATAGTCAAAGTGTCAATGGTCAACATTTGACCAATCAAAGGTCAACTTTTGACCAAAGTTAAAGGACAAGAAATGGTAGGTGACAAAAAATGGCAGGTATTGTCTTACAAAATAAGACAACCCTTTTTTAACTTGGACAGGCTCCAGTCAGACCAAGTGAAGGCCTCTGATCGAGCATAAACTTCTTTGGATCAGTCAGGATAACTATTTATGATAGTAAAAGAAGAACATTAGGTTCAATCGAGTGCTAGCACGATTTTATTGAACCTAATTGAATCTTATTCAGATCAATTGAACTGGATTAGTTCAATTGATGATCACCAGATTCAAACCCTTATTTGTGTGATCCTAGTTAGGTTCAGTTCTATATGGTAATGGGATATGTCATGATCTCTATCATCGACATCATCGAAACTCCTTTCGATGGATCAGAACTCTTCTGATTCGAACAGCTAGAATGATCGATCATCTAAATCATTCCAATTGCTCCCAAAATCCACCAGTGACACCTAGCAGTATATGGTGGCAACCCATCAGAGCTAAATACGAACCTCTTGGTGCAGCTATCTATGTGATTAAGTTTTTCTATCTTGAGCCCCGATCAGATTAGGGTTAAGGTGAACTTGTCAAACCCTAGTTTCTATCATATGATGTAATCATTCGATTCAAGTCCGATGTGAAAACCTAAATAGAAACTCTTTCTATTATTTTACTCTGCCATGGCCATGGGCTTCTGGACTTGATTCTCATGATCATCATAGGGCTGCTCCTATACCACCGAGGTAGATAGATTCCATCTTGATGCAATCCAGTTCTACAATGAACATGCTATAGCCAACATACACCTCAGGGTTTTGAATGGCTAGGAGACCGAGTTATGGTGTAGTCAAACTATAACACCCTCAAGGTGAACTATCGATGCACCTCAGATCAAAGAACCAGACACACCACTGTAGCATCGAGTCAGTCATTGACGAGAAGGTAGACTTTCTAATGACTACTCGAGGTGGTCACGCTCAGTGCCCTCGTTCTCTAACGAGTACCTATACTCTCGCTCCGATGTCTCCATACCATAGACTCAAGACTTATCTACTAAAGAGAAGTGATTGTACACCAACCTTCCAGATCAATCACCATCCTTGTGATGATCCTATAGTCGGAAGCATTTTATGAGTTAATAATGATTATTCATGTCTTAAATTTTCAACTCTTGAAAATATGAATTATTATTACCATTAACTCAAAGGATGTATCACAGACACTAAATACACATATGTGATAGAAAATAACCCATTTTATTAATTTTAGTCAAAATTATAATTTTGCCCCTAGAAGTGTATTACAAGTGTCAGCCAATTCTGGCTTCTAGGGCATATATATCTAATATATAGTACCTATTAGGTGTAAATGGATCTTCACGAGAAAGATAGGTGCCAATGAAAATGTAGAAACATTCAAAGCAAGGCTTATAGCGAAAGGGTATAGTCAATGCGAGGGCATTGACTATCTGGATACTTTTTTACCAGTAGCCATGCTCAAATCCATCCACACATTGCTTGGTTTTGCAGCTTATTTCGATTATGAAATATGGTAGATGGACATGAAAATGGCATTCTTAAATGGATATCTTGAGAAAAATATTTATATGGAAAAGCCTTTAGGATTTACATCCAATGATAATGATCACAAAGTATGCAAGCTATAAGATCCATATATGGACTTAAGCAAGCATCTCGGAGTTGGAATACTCATTTTAATGATATAATTAAATCATTTGAATTTATCAAGAATGAGACGAGTCCTATGTTTTCAAAAAGATCAGTGGGAGCGCTGTTGTCTTCCTCGTATTGAACGTGGATGACATCCTCCTAATTAGGAATGATATTCCCATGTTGACTATAGTCAAAATGTGGTTATCTAAAGAGTTCTCTATGAAAGATCTAGGAGAGGCATCCTTTATTCTATGAATTAAGGTCTATAGGGATAGACCAAATAGGATGCTGGGTCTCTTACAGAAAATGTACATAGAGGAGATGCTGAAGAGGTTTAGCATGGAAAACTTCGAGAGAGGTTTAGTACCCTTCAGACATGGCATTCATCTCTCCAAGAAGATGTGCCCTAGCACACCTTAGGAGATTGAACACATAAGCAAGATCTCTTATGCTTCAGCAATAGGGAGTCTCATGTATGCCATGCTACATACACGACCTGATATTGCCCATGCTGTGAGTGTCACGAGCAGGTATCAGACAAATCCAGGCGAAGAGCACTGAACTTCTATGAAATGTATCCTTAAGTACTTGAGAAGGACTAAGGATATGTTTCTAGTTTTTGGTAATGGAGAACTTTAGGTCCAGGGGTATACAGACCTGATTTTATGTCCGACATAGATAATCAAAAGTTGATATATAGAAGTCTATTTATTTATAATGATGGAGCTATCAGTTGGAAGAATTCCAAGCAGACGGTGATAGCAGACTCCACTATAGAAGCAGAGTACATCGCTGCATCAGAGGCTACAAAAGAGGCATTCTGGTATAAGAAGTTTATCATAGAGCTTGGAGTGATGCCATCAGATGCCATCCGTCTATACTGTGATAATAATGGCACCATAGCCCTAGCTAAGGAGCTGAGATCTCACCAGAAATCTAAGTACATCGAGTGGTGATACCACCTTATCCACGATTACCTCGAGAAGGGATACGTCGAGGTCAAGAGTGTCAACACTATAGATAATGCGACTGATCCGTTGACAAAGCCATTGAGCCAGTGGAAGATTGAAGCCCACCTTGAGCAGATGGGACTAAGATTTCTAGCCAAATGACTTTAGGTCAAGTGGGAGTTTGTTAGATGTGTGCTCTAGAAACTAGATTGGCTAAACACTTGTAATACACTTCTATGAGCAATTTTATAATTTTAACTATAAACTAATAAAAGGATAATTTTCTATCATAGTATGTATTTAAAGTATTTGTGATACATCCTTTGAGTTAATGTTAATGACAATTCATATTTTTAAGAGCTGAAAATTTGAGACATGAATTTTCATAATTACCTCATAAGTAGCTCCCGATCGTAGGATCATAACGAGGATGATGATTGATCTAAAAGATTAGTGTCCGATCACTTTCTTAGGATAGATGTATCTTGAGTCTACAATGTGGAGACATCAGAGTGAGAGTATAAATAGTTGTTAGAGAACAAGGGCACTGAGCGTGACCACCTCGAGCAGTCATTGAAAAGTCTAACTTCTCGTCGATGACTAACTCGATGATGCAGTGGTGTGTCTGGTTCTTTGACCTGAGGTGCATCGACAGTTCACTTTAAAGGTGTTATAGTTTGACTATACCATAACTCGATCTCCTAGCCATTCGGAATCCTGAGGTGTATGTTGGCTATAGCATGTTCACTGTAGGAATTGGATTACACCAAAAGAAGATTTATCTACCTCGGTGGATAACAAGTAGCCCTATGATAATCATGAGATTGAGTTCTTAAGTCCATGGTGATGGTAGAGTGAAGATGATAGAAAGAGTTTCTATTAGAGTTTCACATTGGACTTGAATTGAATGATTAATTCATATGACATATATTGGGTTTGATGGGTTTACCTTAATCCTAATCTAGTCGAGGCTAAAGATAGAAGAACACAATCACATAGGTAACTGCACGGAGAGATTTTTTTTCAATTTTGATGGATTGCCATCATATACTGTTACATATTACTGATGGATTTTGGGAGCAATTATAATGATTTTGATAATCAACATTCTAATTATATGAATCAAAAAAGTTTTGGTCCATCGAAAAGTATTTCGATGATGGAGATCATGACATGTCTCATTACCATACGAAACTAAACCTAACTGGGTCATACAAATAAGGATTTGGGTCTAGATGTTATCAATTATGCTAACTCAATTTGATTAATTTGGATTAGATCTAATCAAGTTCAAGGTAATCGTGCTAGCACACGATTGACCCTGACTTTCTTCTTAAGTAATCTTTCTGATTCATCACAACTGAGTCAAATTTAATTTGACTCATCTTGTATCTTGATTGGGTTTATTTTCATCTAACTGAAATCTATCCCGATCAAATTAACTGTAGAAATTAAATCCATTCATAATGCAAATGGACTTTGGTCAAAACTTGACCTCTTTTAGAGAATTGAGGGTCACCTGATCAGATGCTACTAAAAAATTCTCTAAAAATTATTTTATTTTTATTTTTAGATATGTGATAGGGCATGAGGGATACATTGGGTGTACCAAATTTTATGATTTTTGGAGATACTTAGACTGAGTTATGATAGAGTTTGATTTGGATTAAACTCTTGAGGGAAGAGTCTTAGGCGCAACGGACTCTTCCTTATCTACTCATGCTGACACCTTTTTGAAATCTTTTTGGCATGAAAACTAGATAGGATCTAGTACTCTACGTGGGGAATAAGGTCTAATGTCCCAACGATAAAAATAAAATAGTTATTTTGGTCAAATGGGACTCCTTTTGGCATTGGTATTTGATATAAATCCTTTTCACGCCAAGGCACTTCAATGCCAATTTTATTTTTCACCCAAAAGGCTACCACCCCTTCCATCTTCCATCCCCTCTCTGATCCTTTATCTTCCCTTCTTCTATGTGCCAAAGGTTGAAAATAAATTTGAGAAGAAGATCCAATCAAAATTGTAAAGAGTTCAGCATCTACGTGACAATGTTCGTAAAATGGACAAGCAACCTTCTCAAATTATTTCGAAGGTTCTTTAGATCAGATCTAGATCTGATCTTTGGAGAAAAGATTTATGATGAAAAGACATCTAGATCCTACCTAAGTGGATACCAGTAGAGGCCAGGCACGTGCGTGGCTCCTTCCAGAACCTCAGGATATATCAGGATCATCGTAGGGTAATCTGATTACATAAAACAAGGTATGAAATTAAATTAGATTTAATTTTATTTCAATCATAATATCAGATCTTAAAGGATCAGATTCAAGACATCTCAGATCTGATTATGATCCTAGAAAAAAAAATTGAAAATATTTTTTCAGATCTAATCAAATCTGAATGATTCTATGCTGAAAAATAGAATTTTTTCTTTAGACATAAAATGGAGCAAAGGACCGAAGTCGAGAGAAGAATCAGCCAAGATAAGGGGTTGACACAAAGGCAAGCTAGCTCAGATACACCATCGAGCTAGCTCATGCTGAGATTGAGCCGACTCGAGGCATAGATGAGCCGACTGTCTCAAGCAGATAGAAGACAGAGTTCGGATGAGATGCAGTTGAGCTAGCTTGGCTCATGACAGAGCTAGCTCGACGGTGGCAAACAGGATTTTTTGTTTGAGGTCTTAAGGCCTAGTTCAATAAGGTCTTAAGCTGGCTAACTCATGTATGGGTCAAGTTTAGATCTAGTGGATAAGAGCATGTGAGACATATGTATTTGGGCTCGTTGAGTGCTTTCATGTATTGGGTTAGCCTAGGAGAGTTTTTCTATTGGAGTTGGGTTTATTAGGATTTATGTGGTGTAATAGAAATCGTAGGGTATATATGTTGGGAATGCGCACTCTTTCCACACAGATCGACATGGCTGCCAGTGATTAGCCAAGCAATAACAAAGTACTTCTTAGAGATTTCTACGGAAGCATGATCAAACAATTCAAGGAATAGAGAAGAAGAGAAGAAGAGATTTTTGGATGAAAAGAGCTTTTATTTAGTATATTTCAGCCTCATTACAACCTTGACATATTTTTAGTATATATACATTACAAAGGATCAAGCCCAAGCTCATAGAAAAACTTTTCAAACCCATATAACACACGTACACAAAATAATAACCGATAAAAACTGAGCCAGCCCAATTTCAGACTGAGCCGACTAATCTGCGATGGGTCGGCTCAGTCCCAGACTGAGCCGACTCAGTTGTGTACCATGCCAACAGCTTTAAAATGATGCTTTTGAAGGAAAATCCTGATTTTCCAGACCAGGTTCGTTCAGATCTGATCAGATCAAGAGATATATTTCAAAAAAAATTTTCTTTAATCTAAATCAGATCTAAGATGTTTCAAATCTGATTATTACTATTTTAGAAATTAAATAAAATCTAGATAAATTAAATCAAATTTAATTTATCTTGATATGGGTAATCCCATTACCTGTTGATGATCCTGTATGCAGCAGAAGGTTCTGGATCTAGCCACGCAAGTGCCTGGCCTCTATCGGTATCCACTCAGGTTGGATCTGGAGATCCTCTTCTTCTCTATCATGTCTCCAAAAATTAGATCTGGATCTGATCTGGAGGATCTTCAAAACTCCTTTTGAAGATCAGCAGTCGTCCTTTGCAGCAGCGCAGCCTTCTAGCTTTCAGTCGCCTTTCTTTGATCTGAATTGCACCAACCAAAAATCCAAAACTCCTTTTGGACGTGGAGAGGAGAGGGAGAAGGTGGTTTGGCATGGAGGAAGAGGGGAGAGGCAGCCTTGGGGCATGGGAATTGTGATTCCTTTCAATCACTTCCAATCACAATCTGGGTTGGGCGCAGGGTCTTATTTATAGACTAAGCGTGATCCAACTCCTCTTCTTCCCAACCAATCACAACTCTTTGTGAAATCAGATCTAAATCTGATTGGTGGAAATAGAGTCCCCTAGATTCCTCCTTAGAGGGTGCCTAAGACCAGTCAAAGTTGGTTCTTAGGAGAACTCTAATTGAAATCCAAAAAGGAGATGGAGTCCTTGTCCAACAAGGACTCCTAGGCGCCTCCAACTTGGGCACACGCCTAGGGTGGCATGCGCCCTCCTCCTTGCCAGGTTCTGGCAGGAGGACAGGCCCCCACCAGCTCTCCAATAGGTGCATGACATGTGGTCAAAAGTCAAAGTATCAATGGTCAACATTTGACCAGTCAAAGGTAGACTTTTGACCAAAGTCAAAGAACAAGAAATGGCAGGTGACCAAAAATGGTAGGTAATGTCTTACAAAATAAGACAACCTTTTCTGACTTGGACAACCTCCAGTCAGACCATATGAAGGCCTCTGATTGAGCACAAACTCCTTTGGCTCAGTCAGGACAACTTATTTATGATAGTAAAAGAAGAACGTTAGGTTCAATCGAGTGCTAGCACGATTTTCTTGAACCTAATTGAATCTCATTCAGATCAATTGAACTGGATCAGTTCAATTGATGATCACCAGATTCAAACCCTTGTTTGTGTGACCCAGTTAGGTTCAGTTCTATATGGTAATGGGATATGTCATGATCTCTATCATCGACATCATCGAAACTCCTTTCGATGGATCAGAACTCTTCTGATTCGAACAGCTAGAATGATCGATCATCTAAATCATTCTAATTGCTCCCAAAATCCACCAGTGACACCTAGCAGTATATGGTGGCAACCCATCAGAGCTGAATGCGAACCTCTTGGTGCAGCTACCTGTGTGATTAAGTTCTTCTATCTTGAGCCCCGATCAGATTAGGGTTAAGGTGAACTCGTCAAACCCTAGTTTCTGTCATATGATGTAATCATTCGATTCGAGTCCGATGTGAAAATCTAAATAGAAACTCTTTCTATTATTTCACTCTACCATGGCCATGGGACTTCTGGACTTGATTCTCATGATCATCATAGGGCTGCTCCTCTACCACCGAGGTAGATAGATTCCATCTTGATGCAATCTAGTTCCTACAATGAACATGCTATAGCCAACATACACCTCAGGGTTCCGAATGGCTTAGGAGATCGAGTTAATGGTGTAGTCAAACTATAACACCCTCAAGGTGAACTGTCGATGCACCTCAGGTCAAAGAACCAGACACACTACTGCAGCATCGAGTCAGTCATTGACGAGAAGGTAGACTTCCCTAATGACTACTCGAGGTGGTCACGCTCAGTGCCCTCGTTCTCTAACGAGTACCTGTACTCTCGCTTCCGGTGTCTCCACACCGTAGACTCAAGACTCATCTACTAAAGAGAAGCGATTGTACACCAACCTTCCGGATCAATCACCATCCTCATGATGATCCTATGGTCGGGAGCATTTTATGAGTTAATAATGATTATTCATGTCTTAAATTTTCAACTCTTGAAAATATGAATTATCATTACCATTAACTCAAAGGATGTATCACAGACACTAAATACACATATGTGATAGAAAATAACCCATTTTATTGATTATTAGTCAAAATTATAATTTTGCCCCTAGAAGTGTATTACAAGTGTCAGCCAATTCTGGCTTCTAGGGCACATATATCTAACAATCTCCCACTTGTCCTAAAGCCAATTGGCTACAAGTCTAAGTCCCATCTTCTCAAGGTGGGCTTCGATCTTCTGCTGGCCCAACGGCTTTGTAAGTGGGTCTGCCACATTATCTGTGGAGTTGACTCTCTTGACCTCGACGTAACCCTTCTCGAGGTAATCGTGGATGAGGTGGTATCGCCGCTCAATGTGCTTGGATTTTCTGGTGAGACCTCGGCTCCTTAGCAAGGGCTATGGCGCCATTGTTGTCGCAGTATAGAGGAATGGCATCTGATGGCATTACTCCAATTTCTGCAGCAAACTTCTTGTACCAGAATGCTTCCTTTCGCAGCCTCTGATGCAGCGATATATTCTGCTTCCATGGTGGAATCTGCTATCACCGTTTGCTTGGAACTCTTCCAGCTGACAGCACCACCATTGCACACAAACAGACTCCCAGATGTCGACTTTCGATCATCTATATCGGACATGAAATCCGAGTCTGTGTATCCCTGGACTTGGAGTTCTCCATTACCAAAGACCAACATCATATCCTTAGTTCTTCTTAAGTACTTAAGGATACATTTCACAGAAGTCCAGTGTTCTTCACCTGGATTTGACTGATATCTGCTTGTGACACTCACAGCATGGGCTATATCAGGTCGTGTACATAGCATGGCATACATGAGGCTCCCTATTGCAGAAGCATAAGGGATCTTGCTCATGCGTTCTATTTCCTCAGGTGTGCTAGGGCACATCTTCTTGGAAAGATGAATACCATGTCTGAAGGGTATTAATCCCCTCTTAGAGTTTTCCATACTAAACCTCTTTAGTACTTTCTCTATGTACATCTTCTGTGAAAGTCCTAGCATCCTATTCGGTCTATCCCTATAGACCTTAATTCCTAGAATAAAGGATGCTTCACCTAGGTCTTTCATGGAGAATTCCTTGGACAACCATAATTTTGACTGTTGTCAACATGGGAATATCATTCCCAATAAGGAGGATGTCATCCACGTACAATACGAGGAAGACAACAGCGCTCCCACTGACCTTTTTGAAAACACATGTTCCTCTTCATTTTTGATGAAACCAAATTTTTTGATCACATCATTGAAATGAGTGTTCCAGCTCCGAGATGCTTGCTTAAGTCCATATATGGACCTTTGCAGCTTGCAAACCTTGTGATCAGTATCACTGGATGTGAAACCTAGCGGCTGTTCCATATAGATATCTTCCTCAAGATATCCATTTAAGAATGCCGTTTTCACATCCATTTGCCATATTTCATAATCGAAATAGGCTGCAATGGCAAGCAATGTGCGGATGGATTTTAGCATAGCCACTGGGAAAAAGGTATCCTGATAGTCAATGCCTTCGCGTTGACTATAACCTTTTGCCACTAGTCTAGCCTTGAATGTCTCCACATTCCCATCTGCACCAATCTTTCTCTTGAAGATCCATTTACACCCAATAGGTACTATACCTTCTGGTGGATCTACCAAGGTCCAGACTTGGTTTGAGTGCATCGAGTCAATTTCTGACTGCATTGCCTCTAGCCATTTCTCGGAGTCGATATCTGATATCGCCTCATTGTAGGTTTTGGGATCATCACCATGAGCACCATTACCTACGAGGAACATTTTCTCTACTTCCTCTGAAATAATACCTAAGTATCTTTCAGGGGGATGGAAAACTCTTTCCGATCTATGAGGTGGAGGAGGTAGTGTTCTTATTGGCTCAACCTGATTTGGTTCCAATTGGTCCTTAGCTCGTTGTACTTGTGAGACTTTCTCATCAAGCTTAATCTGCTTTCCAATGCCGCTATCTTGAATAAACTATTTTTCAAGAAAGATGGCATGTCGACTCACAATCACATTGTGGTCTTCTGGAATGTAGAAATAGTATCCTAATGACTCTTTAGGATATCCTATGAATCGAGCTCTGAAGGACCTAAACTCTAACTTGTCCGCTTGTTGTCTTTTGACATGAGCCGGACAACCCCAAATTCTGAGATGACTCAGACTTGGTTTCTTACCATGCCATATCTCATACGGTGTGGTAGGAACGATTTTAGAGGGAACCCTATTCAGTAGATAAATTGAAGTTAACAATGAGTGTCCCCAAAGAAAATCAGGGAGGTCTGTGAAGCTCATCATGGATCGGAACCATATCCAATAGAGTCCGATTTCTCCATTCTGAAACCCCGTTGAGTTGAGGTGTTCCTGGTGGAGTCCATTGAGAGACTATGCCATTTTTCTTTGAGATAGTCTAGGAATTTTCCGCTAAGGTATTCACCTCCTCGATCTGATCGAAGAACCTTAATGGGTTTTTCAGTTTATTTTTCTACTTCATGTCTGAATTCTTTGAACTTTTCAAAAGCTTCAGACTTGTGTCTCATAAGATACACATACCCATACCTAGACAGATCATCGATAAAGGTAATGAAGTAGACAAAATTGCCTCTAGCCGGCACATCAAATGGGCCGCACACATCAGTATGTACTAGGGCAAGGAGATCTGTGGCCCTTTCCCCATGTCCTACAAAAGGGAGTTTAGTCATTTTGCCTTGAAGACAAGATTCACAAGTTGGATATGACTCGAAAGTCAATGGACTCAATAGCCCATTTTTCTCCAATTTGTTGATCCTATCTTCTGCTATATGACCTAATCTCAGGTGCCATAGATATCTATCGTTTGGACTATCCCTAGGTCATTTGGCATTCACGTTTTGCTCGATAGTTAGAACAGGTACATCAATATGTAGCTGATAAAGATCGTTAATAAGGAAACCATTTGCAATTTTATTTCTTTCATAAAGAATGTTACAATGGTCCTTAAAGAAGGTAATCACATAGCCTTCTAGTGCTAAGCATGAAATAGAAATCAAATTCCTGCTAGCTGTAGGCACATAATAACAGTCTTTCAAAACTAAGTCTAAACCAGATGGTAATCGAAGAGGGTATGTTCCCACCGCCACTGCAGCAACTCTTGCTCCATTACCGATGCGTAGGATCATGTCTCCATCCCTCAAGCCTCCTGCTATCCTCAAGATCCTGCATGGAAGTGCACAGATGAGCACTAGAACCAGAGTCAAGCACCCAACTAGATGCAGAAGAAACCGTAAGGTTAGACTCAATAACGAGCATACCTCCAGAAGGACCTTCCTTCTTGTTCTTCAGGGTGGCCAGGTAAGTAGGGCAGTTCCGCTTCCAATGGCCGTCGCTGTTGCAATGGAAAATACTTTCCTTTGACAGCGGCCTTTCTTCTTCGGCTCTGCCTTCTTCTTCTTTGCTCCTTCCACCTTCTGCTTTTTTGCAGACTTCTTTTTCTTTTCATAAGACTTTCTTTTGGAAGAAGTCCGTTCCATAGCAAGAACTGAGCCTTTAGAACCTTTCATAGAAAGCTCAGCGGTGACCAGCATATTCATTAATTCGGCCAAGGAATTTTGAAGTTTATGCATGTGGTAATTCATGATGAATTGCCCATATGCATCAGTCAAGGATTGCAGAATAATATCATTCTGCAGATCCAAGTCTAACTTCACACCGAGCTTCTCAAGCTCTTCCAAGTCCTTGATCATCATCAGACAGTGATCTTGGACTGACTGCCCATCATGCATCTTAGCCTTAAAAAGTCATTTCGTGACTTGATACTTGGCTGCGCGACTCTATTCACCAAACATCTCCTGCAGGTGAGCCAACATTTGGCGAGCAGTCCTGATATCTTCATGTTGGTGCTGGAGCTCATCAGACATCGAGCCCAACATGTAATATCTAGCCTTATTATCTTCGTCTATCCATTTTTCCAGAGATGCTCTCTGTTCAATGGATGGACGGGCTGGTAAGGTGGGAGGGATCCTGGATCCAATACATGGGTTAACTTCTCAGAACCCAAAATGATTTTGTAGTTCCTGAGCCAATCTTTATAATTGGGTCCGGTCAGTCTATGTGTGTCCAGGATACGTGCTAATGGGTTGGACGCAGACATTTTTCTATAGAGAGTCAAAGATTCTAGTTAGATACTGTAATTATGACTTGACCAATTTATTTAGAAATTTTATTTTTAAACAAATTAGCTCCCACTATTTTTCTCGGATCCCTACACTCCCTCTGTAGAGATGCGAAAATCTCCATGATTAATGATTTCTAGTGGGTGGTGCGGTCTCACCAACTGACTCATCACCTCACCTAACAGTTATTGGTGATGGGTTAGCCAATGAGTGAACAACTCTTGTTCAATGATTCTCTAATCATGGTGCACCCAAACTTGGTCTCTAATTCATGAATCTCACCGTATCCAAAATATTGATCCACTCCTTAGTTAAGTCAGACCCACCATTTGCATAGACTGGGTTCCTAATTGAGTCTCTCACCGTATCCAGAATATTGAGCCCAACTCATCCTCCAGCCCATAGCATCCAATGCCTAATAGACATGGTTGCATCTTCCCGGTGCAACTGAGCCACTGTATCCAGCCGAGAACAATCAACCCTGGGAAGGGCCCGCACATCTACAATGGTGGAAGACCTCAGACTTAATCTTTTCTTAGGGAGAATTGATTCAGGTCTCATTAAACTAGACTTGTCATAGTCATAACAATTATGACTAACCTAGTGGCATGGGTTAGCTCGGATTATTGACCACCTCAGATCAGAACTGTGTCAACAGATATGGCCAGGTAAGTGAGACCGGATGGAAGGAATATGCCATTAACTCGTACAAGAATGCATTCAGGTCGAGTAGCTTCCAATTAAAAACCAGTCGATCGTATGTGCCAAACTTACCTTAGACACCAAATTGTTGAGCCAGAACCAATTGGGTTAGCCTACAATCCAGACTCTAACCTCTGAGCCTAATTAGGTCTTGCTTGATCATGACTCGATCTTGACCCAGACTTAATCCTATTAGGCTCGGTCAATTTAAGCATTGTTGATCCCATCTAACCAACTCTTGATTCGGTTTGATCAACCGCTTAGACCTAATTGAGCTACCCAAGCCCGAACCCAGTATTATGAATATGTCTTAGATCTGAAATTCTCAATTTTAGACCTAATTGATATTCCATAATCTTAATTTTTAATTAAGTAGGGTTCATAAACAAAATATGCACAATAAATCCTAGGGTTTCAGGATCTAGGGTTTTGCAGAAAGTAAGTTTTGGATTTCTGATTAAGGACGAACATGCAGCACCCCTACACATCATAAGAACACCCCATCGAATGGAAAGAGAGGAGCCTTTAAACCCTTCTTCGTTCTTATGACCGGACGGCCAAGAGGAATGCCTTAATCAGGAACATGCAATACTACAAAACAGTTTTAGATCTATATCATATATCTCATATACAAATCAGATCTAAACATGGCATATTTTGCATACATCTCATGTATCGAATCATGCATATTTTTAGATCTAAATTATCTCATAATAATCTAAAAAATTAGATTTAAATTGATCTAATCAAAATAAATTCTAATCTAGATAATTATGTAGAACTATTCTACAACTAGTCTAGACATGCATCAATCATATCTCATATGATATTTAAAATTAAATAATTTTTATTTACTATTTTTTAGATGTCATTATAACCATTATAATATCAAAAAATAGTAAATAAATAGATCTAAAATATGATTTAATCAGATTAAATCAAAAACATGCAAGACTATTCTATAGAACTATTCTATTTTAGAACTAGTCATGCATATTTTCTAATCTTAGATCCAAATCATTTAATTTTAATTTTTTTGATTTCAGATCTGATCACATCTCATGTGACATATAAAATCATTTATTTTTTAATTAAAATAATTTTAAAATTAGATCTAAACATTTTTAGAACCTTGACTCTGATACCAGTTGAAGAAAAATCTTGATTTCTCGGACCAGGTTCGTTCAGATCTGATCAGATCAAGAGATATATTTCAAAAAAAAAAAATTTTGATCTAAATCAGATCTAAGATGTTTCAGATCTAATTATTATTATTTTAGTAATTAAATAAAATCTAGATAAATTAAATCAAATTTAATTTACCTTGATATGGGTAATCCTATTATCTGTTGATGATCCTGTATGCAGCAGAAGGTTCTGGATCTAGCCACGCAAGTGCCTGGCCTCTATCGGTATCCACTCGAGTTGAATCTGGAGATCCTCTTCTTCTCTATCACGTCTCCAAAAATCAGATCTGGAGGATCTTCAAAACTCCTTTTGAAGATCAGCAATCATCCTTTGCAGCATTGCAGCCTTCTAGCTTTCAGTCGCCTTTCTTTGATCTGGAGCTTTCTGTCTGGATTTTCCTCTAAGACCTAGCCGACTCAATCCTGGACTGAGCCAGCCTAGTTTCCAACTAGCAGGCTCAGTCTTAGGATGAGCTGACCCAGTTTTTGAACTTTGTTAGGAGAACTGATTTCTCTTCTGACTTGCTCCCATCTTTTCATAACTTGTCTTCCCATGTTTTCAAGACTTGGGAGTGCTACTTTTGAGCTCACATTCTCCACCTTGGAGCTTTCAAGTCCTTGTGAACTCATCTCTTCTCAACAAATCCATCTGTGCCACACATCTCTAAAAGCTGTCTCTAGGAAGTACCTTCATGAGTGCATCAGATTGATTCTCCTTGGTATGGATCTTCATTAATTCCACTTCACCTTCCTCCACCAACTCTCTAATCTTATAGTACCTCACATCTATATGCTTTGTGCATGCATGATAGGCTGGATTCTGTGCCAACAATAGAGCACTCTAACTATTACTGAATAGTGTAACCTTGCTCTGCTCCACCCCGAACTCATCAATCAACCTCCTAAGCCAAAGGGCTTTCTTTGCAGCCTCCATTATCCCAATATACTCAGCCTCTATGGTAGACAAGACCATGATTAGTTGAAAGGTTGATCTCCAAGATGCCAATCCACTATATACGCAGAAGAGGTATCCACTAGTAAACCTCCTTGTATCAAGATCACCCGCATAATTTGCATCAACAAACCCTTGTAGAGGATCTGAACCTTCATACATCTTCATAGATTATTTTACAAATCCTCCCGGTTGCCCACCAAATTCCAAACTATAATCCCTTGTTCCATATAGATATCTGAATATCCATTGCAACGCTTTCCAATGTTCCTTCCTAGGGTAAGCCATGTATCTACTAACCATGCTCACTTCATGTGCTATATCTGATCTACAACACACCATAGTATACATCACACTGGCTACAACATTTGCATAAAGGACTCATTCCATGTACCCTCTCTCCTCTTCTGATGGGGGCTCTGTAACTTGGAGAGAGACATGTGGCTCGACAATGGCATCTCTGTAGGTTTGGCCTTCTCCATTCCAAACATCTACAGAATCTTCTGGACATACTTTTCTTGTGACAAATAGAGCACTCCTTCGCACCTATATCTTTAAATCTCCATTCTAATAATTTTCTCAGCTGGACCCCAATCCTTCATTTCAAACTCAGATGATAATGTCCTTTTCAATCTTTTCATAGCATCCATGCTTCTACTGGCTAAGAGCATATCATCTACATATAATAACAGGTACAGGACATCCTCCTCATCTACATCCTTAACATTGACACAACAATCATGTTCACATCTGCTGAAACTCAAGCTCAAGACAAAGCGATCAAACCTTCAATACCACTGACGAGGGAATTATTTCAAGCCATACAAAGACTTCCTAAGTAAACACACCTTTTCTTCCTGTCCCATCTCAATGAAACCATCTGGCTGCTTCATGTAGATTCTTTCCTCCAAAGTCCCATGAAGGAAGGACATCTTCACATCCATCTATTTCAATTCCATGTTATGCTGTGCCACCAATGACAGTAAAACTTGAATAGATGTATGGCGCACTACAGGAGAGAAAATTTCTATGTAGTCCATCCCTTCCCTTTGTGAGTATCTCTTTGCTACCAGCTTTGCTTTGAATCTAACTCCACCTTATTCTAAAAGTGCTTCTAACTTTACGAACACCCAATTTATGCCAATAGGTTGAACACCCTCTGGAAGATCCACCAGCTGCCAAGTCTGATTCTTCTCATGTGATCCCATCTCGTCCATCATAGCCTATATCCATAAATCATGATCCTCACTCTCCATGGCCTCTACATAATTCTCTGAATATCCATTAACAGTGATGAGTGCATAGGAGATAACCTCATTAATGCCATATCTGACCATCCTCCTGATAGGATGCTGGGGCTTGTGCAAAGCCACTCTCACTGGCTCATCTCAACCTGATGTCTGTGGCTGCTCCTACATATCTATTAGAATTGTTTGCCCACCATGCTGATTTTCAATTTGAGACCATACTTTTCTGCCCAGCTCAACCTCAACAAGAACACTCCTATAAGTGGATGTAACCTGCATACCATCATTCTCTGATTGGCCACCACTTTTCACCTTTGTTTTCCCAGTTTCATCTATCCCAGACCTCCTCAAGATGCTCTTCTCATCAAAGATAACATCCCTGCTGATCACTGACTTCTATGCCTGAGAGTCCCATAGTCGGTACCCCTTGACTCCTTATGGATACCCTATGAATATCATCTTTCAAGATTTTGGATCCAATTTGCTCCTCTCGGTTGCCTCCACATGTGCATAGACTGTGCAACTGAAGACTTTCAGATGACTAAGCTCCACCTTCTTCGTACTACAAACCTCCTGTAGAATGCCTTCATTCAGCTTATGATGAGGAGACCTATTCATAAGAAAATAAGAAAAAATTAGAGCACCACCCCAAAAGGACTTTGGGAGTGATGTTTGCAACCTCAAACTTCGTGCCATCTCGATCAATGTTCGGTTCATTCTTTCTATGACACCATTCTGTTGGGAAGTCATCTTCACCGTGTAATGATGTTTGAAGTCATTTTTCTCACAGTACCTCCTAAACTTCAGGCTAGTATACTTTTCTTCATTATTCGATCTCAAATACTTCACCTATCTTTCTGAGTCCTTCTCTACTTCAGCTTTCTAGGCTCTGCACTAGGCAAACACCTCTAATTTTTCTCTGATCAGATAAATTCACACCTTCCTTGAGAAATCATCAATGAAAGTGACAAAGTATTTTGCCCCACCTCTAGCTGATATAGAAGCTGGTCCCCACACATCTGAGTGCACTAAATCCAGCACTTCCTCACTGTGCTTGGTACTTCTAGCAAACTTCATCCTATGCTGTTTATGCAAAGATGCATAGCTCACAAAGATTTGTACCCTCCTTCTTCAAGGCTGGGATCATACCTCTTCTGCTTAATTCAGTGAGACCACGATCACTCATATGACCCATCCGATAATGCCATAGCTGATATAAAATTTGCTCCTCCTATGTCGTTGCTAGCATCTCTGCACTATCATTTACCACTAAGTCTTCCATTTTGTAAAGATTGTTGCTCAGTCTTCTACCTCTCATCACCATCAAAGCTTTCTTGAAAATTTTTAGACATCCACTCCCAGCCTGGCTACTAAAAGTATAACCTTGCTCCTTCAAGTAGCCCAAAGAAATTAAATTCTTTTTCAACTTCGGTACATACCTGATATTTGATAATGTATGAATGATCCCATCATACATCCTCACCATAATAGAGTCAATTCTAGCTACTTTGCACGAATGATCATCTCCAAGGCTGACACTTCCACCATTGGCTTTTTGGTAGGTAACAAATCACTTTCGATGAAAAGTATAGTGGTGCAAGCATGCTGAATCCAATATCCACATAGTATTACACTCTATAGATCCATCTGATATAACTAGCAGATCTTCTTTACTACTCAAAGAAGCTGTATCATCTTCCTTGCTGGCCTTCTCTTTTTCTAATCTTAAAAGAAGACAATCTCTACTCAGGTGTCCATGCTGATGACATTTATAATATTTCAATGTCATCTTCCTCTGATCACAAGACTTTGACCTACCCTTAGATTTCCCTCTTGTCTTCTTCTTCGATCTTTTCTGTCTTTTGTTTACAGCCAATATCTCAGACTTAGGGTCTTCCTTGTAGATCTTTTTTCTTTGCTCATTTGATTTGAGCACACCAACAACCTCTTCATAGTTTAGGATCTCTTTTCCATAAACTAAAATTATTATGAGACCATCATACAAACCTAGGAGAGAACATAATAGCAGCAATGCTCGATCCTCCTCGTCGATCTTCACATCCAAACTCATCACCTCAGAACACACCTGATTAAATATTTAGATATGTGCAACAAAATCTTCGCCTTCGGGCATCCTCAGACAATACAGCTATTTCTTCAACCACAGCTTATTCATCATGTATTTTCCCATGTATGTGTTCTCCAGTCTCTCCCAGAGATCCTTTGCTGTAGTTTCTGTGCAAACCTCATGCTAAACCTAATTGACCAAGCACATCCGGATTGTGCTAAAAGCAATTTCCTCCAACTCTTTCCAATCCCCAGCACTAATCTTTTTCAGCCTTTCTTTTATCAAGACCTTGTAGATCCTCTACTAAACCAACAAGTCCTTTACTCTTTGCTACCATAAGGTAAAGTTTTCCTTGCCATCGAACTTCTCAAAATTCACCTTGAATCCACTTGATCCCATGACTTCAAATAAGTCAATAATAGATAACTAACACCCTTCACCATCACACACACCAATAAAACTATCCTTCAAAGAAGATCTAACTAGCCCTAGATTCTCTTTCCAAACTTCTATATCACCATTCCTTCATGTAAACAATCTCCACCTTAATCTAAAGACAACCACAAAGCAAACTAAAAGTTTTAGGATAAAACCTGATGCAATAGATCCTGGATATAGTAAATCCTAGGTGTCTTCCATTCATGCAACATCACTCTGATACTAATTATCGAGAATGCACGCTCTTCCCACATGGATCGACATGGCCATCGGTGATTAGCCAAGCAATAAGAAAGTACTTCTCAGATATTTTTGTGAAAGCATGATTAAACAATTCAAGGAATAAAGAAGAAGAGAAGAAAAGATTTTTGGAAGAAAAGAGCTTTTATTTAGTATATTTCAGCCTCATTACAATCTTGACCTATTTTCAATATATATATACTTTACAAAGGGTCAATCCCAAGCTCATAGAAAAACTTTTCAAAACTAAACAATCCATGTACATAAAATAATAATCCACGAAAACTGAGCTAGCCCAATTTCAAATTGAGTCGGCTAACCTACGACTGGGTCAGCTCAGTTCCAAACTGAGCCAACTCAATTATGTACCATGCTAATAGCTCAAAAATATTAATTTCTATCTAGATTTTCCTCTGAGACCTAGCTGACTCAGTCCTGGACTGAGTCGGCCCACTTTCCAACTTAGCTGGCTCAGTCTCAGGGTGAGCCGGCCCAATTTCTAAACTTTACTAGAAGAGCTGATTTCTCTTCTAGCTCACTTCCATCTTCTCATGATCTATCTTCTCATATTTTCAAGACTTGGGAGTGCCACTTCTGAGCTCACAATGTAAACCTAGGCATTGTAACTTTTATAAAAGAGAGGAATCAATATATAACTTTTCTCCCTAACCATCTTCTCTCTTTTCTCTCTGGTTTCAATGCCAACTCCTAGGTGCCACCATCATCTACTTCGTTCTTCTTTCATATTTTTAGATTAACACTTAGATTCATGCAAGAGATCGGATCTATGACTGTGGTTTCGAGCAATCATAGGAACAACACTTGGTATCAGAGCTAGGTGATGCTATAGTGATTGTGACAATATTTGGTATCAGAGCTCGGTTGAGCATGAAGAAGAAAGAAGATCAGGTTTTAGCAGACATCAATAGTGAGATTTAGATCTATGGTTTTTCTTCAAGCTTCATGAGGAAGAAAGAGATCTAAGAACTGTTGTCCACCATCCCTAGTCAAGATACTTTTGGAGATCTATCTGTTAGCTATTTTTGATTAAGTTTGATCATGGAGAATAGTGGGGTGAAAGTAGAATTTGAAAAGTTTGATGGAAAGAAATGTTTCACGATATGGAAGGTTAGGATGGAGGATCTGCTAATTCAGATGCGGCTAGATTCGGCCTTAGAGGATAGACTAGAGGAGATGATAGATAAGGAGTGGAGGTCTTTAGAGAAAAGGATATGTGCCATGATTAGGGCTTGTCGGACAGATGAGGTGCTGTATGGCATGTTGGAGGAGAAGACACTTACGGGCTTGTGGTCGAGGTTACATCAATTATATATGAGGAAGAACATGTGCAACAACTTGGTACTAAAAAAGCAACTGTATAGCCTTTAGATGTAGGAGGGTGAGGATGCTGCAAGACATATTTAGCATTTTGACCAAATGAGCATGGACTTGCTCAACATTAAGATGGAGTTCAAAGAGGAGGATAAGAGTTTATTGTTGCTATATTTGCTACTCGGGAGCTTCATTCCATTGGTGATGACGTTGATTTATGATAAGGAGACACTAGTGTACAAGGAGATCGTATCAGTGCTAAGATCCAACGAGCAGCAGAAATGAATGACGAAGAAGTCAGTCTTCCAAGAGGGTCTTGTGGTGTCAAAGAGGCCCAAGAAAGGATTGAAGAAGGGTCAGCAAAGGGGCAACTGAAGAAAAATCAATATTTTCTACTGCTGGATCATCCAGATCTGATCAGATCTAATGTAGATTTTTCTAAAAAAATTTCTATGATCTAATTAGATCTAAAAGTTCTCAGAGCTTATCAAGGTGATCTAGTATTAAATATAAAAAATTAATTCTAAATGAGGAATATCTCATGTACTTGATTAAGATAATATGATTACCCTGATGAGGATCCAGATACTCCTAAGGTTCTGGATCGAGCTATGCACGTGTCTGGCCTCTATCTGAGTTCACTTAGATAGGATCTAGAGATCGTCTCCTTTTGAATCAAGGCTGCAAAGATTAGATCTAGATCTAATCTAGAAGCTCTTCAAAATCTTCATTGATGAAGCAGCAATCTTCTCTTTCAGCAGAGCTGCCTTCATTTGAATCTGGGCACCAATGCTCCTTGGACTACTCTTAGACTTGTTCCCAACTCCTTGGGCATGGAGAGGGGAGAGAGGATTATAGGAAGGTGTGGAAGAGAGAAGGGCAACCTTGCAGCATGGTGAAAAGGAGAAGCACTAGAACCCAAGGCACATATAGGGTTTAAATAGACCCTATTGTGCCATGTAGTGCCACATCACCTTGACCAATCAGAGGTTTTGATTTAGTCAGATCTAAATCTGGTTGGTGGGATGATATCATCTGATCATATCAGATAAGAGTCCCTCAAAAATCCACTAAAGTGGTGCCATAGATGGATAAAACTAGATAGATGGCACCAAGGTATTTGAATCCAACATGAAATCCTGGAGTCCAATCTGTATGGGACTCCTTTTATCCACCTGGGGTGCACGCCTAAGGTGGCATGCACCCTCTCTCTTTCCTCTTTTAGTAGGGGGACAAGAGCCCTAGGTGCTCTCTAATGGGCACATGCCACATGGCCCTTTATCAAAGTGTCAAGGGTTAATTGTTGACCAATGTCCGAAACTAGAAAATGGCAAGTGATAGGAATTGGTAGGTATTATCTTGAATTCATCTAATGAATTAAAACAATCCTTTTTTGATCTAGATAAGCTTGAGTCAGAGACAAGCTCATACAGGGTTCTCTTGTGAGTCCAAATAATTTTGGCTCAATTGAGATGAACCAGAATGATTATAGAAGGAGAATGTTAGGCTCAATTATGTGCTAGCATGATTTTCTTGAACCTAATTGGATCTAATCCAAACTAATTAAACTGGATTAACCCAATTGATGACATCCAGATCCAAATCCTTATTTGTGTGATCTAGTTAGATTTAGTTTCATATGGTAATGAGATATGTGCCGATCTCTATCATCGACATCATCGAAACACCTTTCGATGGACCAAAACTTTTCTGATTTATACAATTAAAATGATCGATCATCAAGATTATTCTAATTGCTCCCAAAATCCATCAGTGACTCTTAGTAGTATTTAGTGGCAAGCCATTAGAACTAAAAAAGAACCTCTCAATACAGCTACTTGGGTGATTGGGTTTTTCTATCTTGAGCCCTGACAAGATTAGGGTTAAGGTAAACTCATCAAACCCAACATCCATCATATGAATTAATCATTCGATTCGAGTTCGATGTAAAAATCTAATAGAAACTCTTTCTATCATCTTCACACTGCTATGGCCATGGGCTTAAGGTCTCAATCTCATGATTACCCTAGGGCTACTCCTTATCTACCAAGATAGATAGATCTTCTATTAGTGCAATCCAATTCCTACAATAAACATGCTATGGCCAACATACACCTTTAGATTTTGAATGGCTAGGAGATCGAGTTATGATGTAGTTAAACTATAACACCCTCAAGGTGAGCTATTGATGCGCCTTAGATCAAAGAACTAGACACACTATTGCAGCATCGAGTTAGTCATCAACAAGAAGGTAGACTTTCTTATAACTGCTCGAGGTGGTCATGCTCAGTGCCCTCATTCTCTAATGAGTATCTTTACTCTCACTCCGATGTTTCCATATCACAGACTTAAGTCTTATCTATCCTAAGAATGCGATCGTATATGAACCTTCTAGATCGATCACCATCCTCCTGATGATCCTACGGCTGGGAGCAGTTTATGAGTTAATTATGAAAATTTATGTCTTAAATTTTCAACTTTTGAAAATATGAATTATCATTCTATTAACTCAAAGGATGTATCACAAACACTTTAAATATACACTATGATAGAAAAAATACTTTTATTAATTTATAGTTAAAATTATAAAATTGCTCTTAGAAGTGTATACATGTGTTAAGCCAATCTAGCTTTTAGGGTATACATCTAACAACAGTAAGGATCCAAGAAGTGCTTCTAGTATGGTGAAGCAAGAAACTTTAAGTCAGAATATCTGCTTTGAAAGAAGTGTAAGGGAGGAGAAAAGTTAGATTCCATCATTTCAGTCACTGAATGTGAAGAGTCAGATGAGCTCTAAGTAATTTTGAAGGAGCCTATGGGGTGCAGCATATCCGAGATGGTTTCAGAGGGGTCTGCAGAGTGCGGAGGGTCCGAAGGAGCAGTGACTATGTTCGAAGTGCAGCGGTAGGCCCAGTAGTGTAGCATTAGATGGTTGGCCTCGGGTAACTCAGTTATATAGTCAGTTTTTGTAGCATCAAGGAGACTTCAATTTTAGGTGGAGCACCAAACAGAGGTAGCTTCATAAGTGGAGAGAGTTTTGACATGTGTTCAGAGGGGAGGAGTGTAGGAGGATCAATATCCTAGCACCAATGCTAGAGATGCATTATTTCTAATGGAGCAACATGTGCGGAGTGATAGACGTAGTTCTGAGGAGATTGTGTTAGGGTATGCAGCGGGCGTCGGCATAGGATTGCTGTAGATTCTTCATGAAAGTCCAAGATAAATGATGTGGCTGCCATGCAGAAGGGTGTTGATAAGAACGCGATGTTGTTGTTAAGATACCATGTTTATCAGTTTAATCCAACTTCTTAAAATAATTAAAAATACATAAATAATAGTAAGTCGGGTCAAATCCATAGGAAAGGTAGTATTTTAGATTTGAAATCTTTGATTTTTGAAAAGAAAAAGAAAAGAAAAGAGTTTTAAAATCAAAAGTGAAGTCGAAAAATAAAAAGCAAAAATTAAAAGCTACAGAAATTTAAACTTTATACTAAGATCTACTAGTTAGATCTTAGCATCTACTTGCAATAAAATAAAGAGCAATAATTAACATGCAGAAATTAAATTATAATAAAAATAAAAAGCATGAAATTAAAAAGCATAAAAATAAATATTACATTAATTAAAAAGGTTTATAATTTAAATACATAAAAAAAAATTAAAATAGGTTGATATCTGATCTTGGAACGAAATTGGCAGAAAGATGGTGTAGAAACCCAGCCCTTCTTCTCGACATCCATTGCTTTGAAGCAGCCTCTAATCCAAAGCCTGGCTCTACCCTATACCAAAGCTTCACCTTGATCAAAGATTATGAATTTTGGAAGCCTGGGATCTTATTTATAGGTGTTGGAAGGTTGGAGAGTTTTTCCGTAAGCAATGTGGGACTAAGGAGGTCTTTGATCATCAAAATATGGAGAAATTTGAGTAAAAATTAGATTAAAAGTAGTTCTGGACGAATTCTGTTGAAGTCTAGTAAAATCTAGCCATTCAAAAAAAATCCAACGGATCAAAAATCATCAAAATTGAATGTGTATCAGCCTAGATCAGATCGAATTAAATTTTGGCCGTTGATCGTACGTTGATGGAGAAAAACTAGCCATTGATTGCGCATTTGGAGTCCTGATCACCGTTGGGAGCTCTCTCCACCATTAGATCATCC
This sequence comes from Cocos nucifera, assembly GCA_006176705.1. Classification (NCBI taxonomy): domain Eukaryota; kingdom Viridiplantae; phylum Streptophyta; class Magnoliopsida; order Arecales; family Arecaceae; genus Cocos; species Cocos nucifera. The sequence goes on along the minus strand of QRFJ01005008.1, from coordinate 47,795 downwards.
CTTGGATTGAGCACTGCCATTGGATGGCAATCTGTGTGAAGCAGATTTTGAATCAAATTTGGTTTTAAACCTCCACCGTCCGATCATGACCGTAAGCTACTGCAGCCGTCCGATCGTGTAATTACTACTCCCATGGACCGCGTGGATCAGCTGCACCACACACTATAATGAATCAGCACCTCCTGTTACGAGTGAAAAGTCCAAAATGCCCTATGAGCCATGATAATTTTTTTGTAAACCCTTTAACGATCTAGGTCCACCACATATCGCTCCATGATTCGTCGATTTCTGCTGAGCTGGTGGTCCACGCCTGGATTGGAGACCGACTAATGGTTTCCACGATTGAGTCAGCTAGCATGGCTGGCTTGGCACAATGGCTTTATCAGCTTGGCTTGGCACGTTTGGATGCACCGACTGATATGGCGCGGTGGCTTGAGCCAGCTGAGCCGTATGTTATTTTTCATTTGATTTTCATTTATTTTATTTCTTTAGAAATTCATATCTTCTTCATTTTAGCTTCATTTTGTACAAAACTTATTTCATTATGATCAAAAAAATAAGCTCTTTCCATTGATAATAAAATTTAATTTTTTAATTTTTATTATTTTTTAATTAATTTTTTAATAAATAAAAAATATGAATTTTTTAAAAATATATATCAATTAATTATTAATTTTTAAAAATTAATATAAATTAATTAATAAATTAATATTTTTATTGATAAATTTATGGTACTTATCACACCCCCAACTTAAGCTTTGCTCATCCTCGAGTAAAGAAAGAATTTAGTTTTAAATACTTTTAACATTAGAGTTTCGAATTTTACCCAAGCAGTTTTCAAAATGGCCATTGATATTCAGTAGAGCTTAAGTGAGATATATCATTGGGATATTAATACTTATCAATAGAAAAATTAATTAAAGAACATTAAATTTTTTTGAACTTTTTCTAAATTATCCCACCTTTATCTCTGATTTGTTTAAACATTCATATAGGCAAGTGTATTGCTACTTCCACCCTCCATTTATTAATTTTTATTTTCACATTATCTACTTTTTGATGCGAATAGCATTGCTTACTTAGGCAATGAGACCCGGTTACTCGGTAGAAAATTAATATTTTTTTTTTAATATTGTACCACTATTGAGTGTCTTAACCCATTAAGCTTTCTATTTGATCCATGTAGCGAGTCTTAGGCTAGTGACTCCTAAACCAATTGGCTTTAGGGCACTAGGTATAGAATATCCCTCGAGCTTAGTAGCTCGAATCAAATAGGCTATGAGTTAAGACTAGCTTTACAACGAGCTTCTTTGCCCTTTCCATCTTTTGACGTGAAACTCAATGCTTGCTTAGACAAAGAGGTTTGGTTACACGGTGAGAAGTACGTAAAAACTATTTTATTAAAATAATTTTTTTATATGAAGAAACATATAGTTATCCTATACAAGCCCATAAAAAGTAGACTTTTCTTTGATTAGTAGAAAAATTAGAAATGCTCAAAGAAAAAACCTTTTATGTTCTAAATATAACTATTTATTAAATTTTTTTAATACTTGATTTCTCAATATCTTATAGATTCTCTAATCTGTGCATCAATTTTTTTTAAAAAATGCTTAGTTTAATTCGATTCTTAAGCATAATCAGGTGTCTAAATACTAAATACTAACTTTTTTTAGGACTTAAAATTTTAAAATTTTTATTTTTCTCCCCTCCCAACTAAATCGATATTATCCTCAATGGAGAAGAAAAAATAAAGGATGTAATAAAGAACATGAAAGAATACACCTGACTCAATGTCCAGCATATGCTTTTGAAAATTTAAGCTCTTCCTCCAACTTATTCAAATTATCCTAAAAAAATCAACTAAAAAGATAAATTAAACTAAAAAAAATTAAATATTGGGTTGCCTCCCAATAAGCGCTAAGTTTATCGTCTTCAGCCAGATGCAATGTAGCTTCCTATCTTATGTCAAATATTGGAATGACAAATTCCAATGATTTTGGATTGTCAATCTTAGAAAGTTGATTTATAATCCCATTATTGATATAATCATTGTTAATTTTAGGGACATAATTTGTGACCCCATTCTTAGACCCATATTTATTAAGAATTTCTCCTATTTGTTCTTCTAAAATACTTATGAATTGAGTTTTTGAATTAGGAGTTAAGTTTAATGCATTGAGTACTAGAAGGGTGTCTAAAGATAGGTTTAATTCTGGAGGTAAATTAATGTGATCTTGCTTAAACAACTCCATTGAAGCCTCTTGATTTTTGTAAGAGGAATCGACTTCTAGGGTTGAAAAAAATAGGACATTAGGTTTATAAGTCTCGGATAAATTATCTATTTTCTTTTTTCTTATGTCTATCTCATTTAAACTGGGACCAGCATCAATACTAGTTTCGAGCTTAGATTCTTCTATGTGGTTAGTCTCAGTACTATCCTATTCTTCTAAATTTTTATTTTGACTAGCATCAGTACTAGCTTCTCTCACCTAATCTTGGTATGGGTCCATAAGAATTCTATAGCTTTTAAGTTCAGGAATTACTTTAGCACTCTCAAATTAGGGATTCTTAAGTGGGATATTAAATTAATAACGTAGTCCAGGTGGTTGGTGGACATTGGGTGGGTTGTTTAAAATTGGTAGGCTCGACAACTGACCTAGTTCTCTCTTCATGTTAGACTCAGCTAGTTGTCTAATTTGAGCTTCTAGCTTGGTGATGGATTCTTGTTGAGTCAGGATTGATTGTTGTTGATTCAAAATTAATTATTGAAGTTGGTTAAATCTATCGTCAGCTAGATTAGTATGTTAAGGAGGTAGGTATGATAGCTGGTTGTTATATGATGGCTAGGTAAACTAACTAAGCTGACCATTATTATAGGCATAGTTTTGATATTGAGGTCTATTTTGATAGTTTTGGACAGATGAAATTTGGGTCTGAACTTGAGTCTATTGGGATGTCCAAGAAAAATTATGGTGGTTGCTCCAATCTGGATTATATGAATTTAAAAATGGATCATTAATCAATTTAGAGTAACCTTGAGCAGCTTGAACTTGTTCTTGGATAAAATGTGGAAACTATGTAGCAACAGGACATTCATTCACATGATGGGTTGAGCTAGCACAAATAGAATAAAACTCCTGATAATTAGAAGGTGATGTGAATTATACAGGAGATTGTTGACCTAGAGTTAGGAGTTGATCTAATTTTTGAGCAAGAAAGTCCACTTTATTTATCAAATTTGAATCAACCTAGGACTAGATTCTAGATGTTTAAATTCATGGATCCCTGCCCAGGTTTGGTAGAAAGATAATGAAGCATGGTTAATTGAGTTTTCACTCAGGATTTCAAATAAGGTATAGGCTTTGTCCTCTCTTGTTCATGAATGCACCTCCATAGGATGCATCTACCATCTATCTGTATTGGACTCCTAAACCCTCATAGAAAGCTTGAACTATTTGTCACATAGACAGACCATAGTGTGGGCATTTTCTAAGAAGTTTCTTAAGTCTCTCCCATGACTTGTGAATCTATTCCCCTAGAAGCTGAGCAAATTCAGTGATAGCTTGCCTCATAATATTGGTTTGGCTTATTACATAAAATTTTTTAAGAAATTCACTTTGCAATTCAGCCCAAGATTTAAATGATCTCCCTATTGTGCCAAGCCAGTACTTGGCTTTGTCTTTTATTGATAAGAAAAATAAAATTATTCTAAGGGCATCATTAGTTAAATTTTAAACTTTTACCATAGAGCAGATTTTTAAGAATTCATCTAGATGCTTATAAGGATCTTCATTGGTATTCCTGTAGAAAGATGGAAGCATCTGGATTATGGTTGGCTTGATCTCATAGTGGGTAGCATGATTTTTTGGTAATTGGATACAAATCAATGGATTATAGGTGGAAGGAATAAAGTATTCCTTCATCTGCTTAGATGGTTCTCTAAAATTTCAGCCATTCGATTATCGGGTTTAATACGATTCAGCCTTTTAATTTTATGGTTGGGTTTAACTAGATCAGGTAAAGCGATTTTTTATTGTGCATGCCATGGTGCTACCCTAATGTATTGTTCAAATTTTTTTAGATTTTTTTTAGAATTTTTTTATATATTTATTTTTTATTATTTTATTATATTTAAAATTATTTTTTAAATTATTTTATTTATTAATTTAAATTAAATTTAATTTAATTTAATTATTATTTTTAATATTTTTTTGTTAGTTTAATTTAATTTAATTTTTTTATTTTATTTTTAGAGGATAAAGGAGAAGAAAGAAAAAATAGTTCTAAAGAAGAGGTCCTAAGGAGTCCTAGAACTAAGAAGAGAGAGAAGAATTAGGTTTAATTAGGTTTGATGTTGGTTAGCAATCAAGTTGATCAATCAATCCTGACTAATGGTTATCCTAGATCTAGATAGCTTCTAATTGCCAAGGTCACCTTCAAGCCCTCTAAGTGTAGTAGGATCAGTCAATCAACTGATCAGATAAGTGTAAGGTCAGTGGGAGTCCTCCCGTTGCTTGCCTTAGATACCAATTATGCTTGATCAGGTAAGCTAACGGAACCAATTAGAAACTACCTTCCTTCGGACCTAAATCACTTTCGTAGACACCAGTCAAATTGACTAATCTTAACCTAGTTCAACTCTTAGGATTTCTTATCCTATTGAGCTCGAGCTCCTAGGGCTGATGTCTAATTGATTTTAAAATTAAAAGCTTAGATCAATGCAGGATGCTGGTTAGTTATTTGTGGACTAAGGAAGGATGATCAAATACCCACCTTATCTTGTTTAATTGGATGTTGCCCTTAATTTGATTTAAAGATGCATATGCACAATCACTTTCAACAAGAGATTCTATGCAACTAAAGTAGATGCATGAAATTGATTAAACTTAAGGGCTTACCTTATCTCCATCGATCAACAAATAAAATAAAAATAAAACTAATATGTTGCATGCTCTAAGCAGATAGAATTTTTAATCTTGTCATGAGATTTTTAATTAGTTTTAAGTGGATATATTTTTTTAAATTTAATTTAAAAATAAAATAAATAAATAAATAAATAAAGAAAAGGACTAGGGTTAGGATTGATCTCACCAAGCAGGATTAGAAGCTTCCTTCTTATCCTAATCTTTTTGTTTTTTTCTTTATTTCTTCTTTTTTTTTCTACAAAACAAAGAAGAAAAAGTTAGTAAGCAATATTTATAAAAAATTAAAAATAAAATATAATAAAATAAAATTTTATTAATAATTAATTTATAAAAAAATTAAAAAAATTAATAAAAAATAGCATCTAATCTTTTTCCGGCAACGGTGCCAAAAACTTGATAAGAATGCGATGTTGTCGTTAAGACACCATGTTTATTAGTTTAATCTAATTTCTTAAAATAATTAAAAATATGTAGATAGCACTGAGTCGGGTCGAATCCACAGGGAAGGTAGTGTTTTAGATTTGAAATCTTTAATTTTTGAAAAAAAAGAAAAGAAAAGAGTTTTGAAATCAAAAGTGAAATTAGAAAATAAAAAGTGAAAATCAAACGGTGTAAGAATTTAAACTTGGTACTAAGATCTACTAGTTAGATCTTAGCATCTACTTGCAATAAATAAAGAGTAATAATTAAAGTATAAAATATAAATTATAATAAAAATAAAGAGCATAAAATTAAAATGTCTAAAAATAAATATTACATTAATTAAAAAAAGTTCATAATTTAAATACATAAAAAAAGAAAAAAAAATTAAAATAGGTTGATCTCAGATCTTGGATCGGCATTGGTAGTAAGATGGTGTACAAGCCAAGCCCTTCTTCTCGACACTCGTTGCTTTGAAGTAACCTCTAATCCAAAGCCTAGCTCTACCCTATACCAAAACTTTACCTTGATCGAAGATTATAAATTTTGGAAGCCTGGGGTCTTATTTATAGGTGTTGGAAGGCTGGAGAGTTTTTCTGTAGGCAATATGGGACTAAAGAGGTCTTTGATCATCAAAATATGGAGAAATTTGAGTGAAAATTGGATTAAAAGAAGTCCTGAATGAATTCTATTGAAGTCTGATAAAATCTAGCCATTCAATAGAAATCCAACGAACCAAAAATCATCAAAATTGAAAGTATATCAGCCCAGATCAGGTCGGATTAAATTTTGGTTGTTGATCGCGCATTGACGGAGAAAATCTGGCTACCGATCATGTGTTTGGAGTCCTGATCACCATCGAGAGCTCTCTCCACCATTGGATCATCCCCTAGATCGAGCGCTATCATTGGATGGTGATCCATGTGAAGCTGATTTCGAATCAAATTCGCTTTTAAACCTGCACCGTCCGATCATGACCGTAAGCTACTGCACATGCAATTACTGTTTGCATGGACCGCATAAACCGACTGCACTGCACACCACAACGAATCAGCGCCTCCTATCATCGAGTGAAAAGTCCAAAATGCCCTATGAGCTACGATAGATTTTCTATAAACCCTTTAATGGTCTAGGTCCGCCAAGTGTCACTCCGTGATTCACCGATTTCTGCTGAGCTGGCGGTCCACGCCTGGATCGTGGACCGACTGATGGCTTTCGTAGCTGAGTCATCTAGTGCGGCTGGCTTGGTGCACTAGCTTCGTCGACTTGGCTCGGCACATTTGGATGCTCCAGCTGATATGGCATGGCGGCTTGAGCCGACTGAGTCGTATGTTATTTTTCATTTGATTTTTATTTATTTTATTTTCTTAAAAATTTATATCTTCTTCATTTTAGTTCCGTTTTGTGTAAAACTTATTTCATTACGATCAAAAAAATAAGTTATTTCTATTAATAATAAAATTTATTTTTTTTAATTTTTATTATTATTTAATTAATTTTTTAATAAATAAAAATATGAGTTTTTTAAAAATATATATGAATTAATTATTAATTTTTAAAAATTAATATGAATTAATTGATAAATTAATACTTTTGTTGATGAATTTATGATACTTATCAGGTGTCTGCAATCTACAAGATGGTGCATAGGTGCAAGCCAAGGTCTTTAGTGGTAGCGACGGTCATCCCAAAGGCCCCAAAGAAAACTCAATAGTTGAAGAGAGATGGCAGTGATAAGGTGTGCATAAGTAGCTATTAGGACATGCAATGATCTTTGAATCATGCAGGAGAATATTGCCAAGTGTTTCAAGGCTTGGGCATACCAAGGTGGAGATTGTAGAATCTGGTGTGGTGCTTCCAAGCCTTGGAAGGCCATAGGACGAGCCAGTGTGTTGGCTTCGGGAGATGAGAATGGGCATGAGTCCTAAGGCTAGGATAGGAGTTGTCTTAGGTGAATACGGCATGTAGCCCTGCATGAAACTTGAGGTTCAGGTATGAGGATCTTGAGGGAGGCTTAGTAGATGCTTTGGAGACCTAGGACACAAGGTAGAGCAAAGAATCGAAGCAGGAGAAGAATTAGCGAAGAGAAGGGGCTGACACACAAGCGGGCCAGCTCGAATATGCAGTCAAGCCAGCTCGAACTGTGATTGAGCTGACTCAAGGTACAGACGAGCCAGTTGTCTCAGGTAGATAGAAGATAGAGTTTGGGTGAGATGTAGTCGAGCCAGCTCGGCTCATGACAAACCCAGCATGACGGTAGCGAATAGAACATACGGAGGTTTTCTATTTAGGGTCTTAAGGCCTGGTCCAATAAAATCTTAAGATGGCTAACTCATGTATGAGTCGGGTTTAGATCTAGAGGATGAGAGCACATGAGACATATATACACGGGCTCAATTAGTGCTTTCATATATTGGGTTAGCTTAGGAGAGTTTTTCAGCTAGGGTTGGGTTTATTAGGAATTATGTGGTGTAATAGAAATTTGAGGATATATAAATCTAGGCATTATAACTTTTACAAAAGAGAGAAAACAATATACAACTTTTCTTCCTAACTCTCTTCTCTCTTTTCTCTCTGATTTCAATGCCAAGCCTTTGGTGCTGCCATCATCTACTTCGTTCTTCTTTCAGGTTTCTGGATTAACACTCAAGTTTGTGCAAGAGATCGAATCTACGACTGTGGTTTCGAGCAGTCATAGGAACAATACTTGGTATCAGAGCTAGGTGATGCCATAGTGATTGCAACAATAAAATAGAAAAATTATAAGGTATTATCATATAACATCCTTGATCAGCAACTTCTTGCTCTTTTCTCTTATTCAGCAAGTTGAGGTCATGGAAAGCAAGATACTTAGAGCAATTCCTCTTCCAATGCCCCTGCTTCTTATAGTAGAAGCACTCTGCCTGATCTAGGTTAATCTTAGACCTTTTGTTTAAACACGACATAGAAACCCCAGCATGAATCACTTTGCGCTACTGAACAACATTCAACTTCTAATACTTATTATCGAAGTTGGGTCTCCTAAGTTTATTACTATCTAGTAATAAATGAAGCGACTATGATTTGTGTTTAACTGCATAAAAGAGAACCAAAAGCCTAATTAGTAAATGATTTATTACTCCATAAGATTTAGATTTTAATCAAAAGGCTCTCCCACTATTTTATTCGAATTGATGGCCTCTACCTCCAATTTCAAAAATTATCCTAATTCCATAGTGGGTACTAGAATCCATATAGATTGCACACAAGCTCAACTATGATTAGTCAACCCTAAAGAAAAATCCTGATTTTTCGGACCAAGTTCATTCAGATCTGATCGGATCAAGAGATATATTTCAAAATATTTTTTCTTTAATTCAAATCAGATCTGAGATGTTTCAGATCTAATTTCTACTATTCTAATAATTAAAATAAAATATAGATAAATTAAATCAAATTTAAATTATCTTGATGTAGGGTAATTCTATTACCCATTGATGATCCTGTAAGCAGTGGAAGGTTCTGGATCTAGCCACGCAAGTGCTTGGCCTCTACCGATATCCACTTGGACTGAATCTAGAGATCCTCTTCTTCTCTATCACGTCTCCAAAAATCAGATCTAAATCTGATTTGAAGGATCTTTAAAACAGCTTTCGAAGATCAACAGTTGTCCTTTGCAGCAGCACAACCTTCTAGCTTACTATCGCCTTTCTCTCACCTAGATTGTACTAACTAAGATCCCAAACTTCTTTGGGCATGGAGAGGAGAGAGAGAAGATGGTCTTGGCATGGAGGAGGAGGAGAGAGGCAACCTTGGGGCATAGGGAATTGTATTGCTTTTTGAGTTGGGCGTAGGGTCTTATTTATAGACTATGCATGATCCAACTCTTCTTCCCAACCAATCACAACCCTTTGTGAAATCAGATCTAAATCTAATTGGTGGGAATAGAGTCCCTTGGATTCATCCTTAGATGATGCCTAAGATCAGTCAAAGTTGGTTCTTCGAAGGAGTCTAATCAAAATTCAAAAAGGAGATGGAGTCTCTGTCCAATAGGGACTCCTGGGCGCCTCAAACTTGGGCGCACGCTGAAAGCCCCCACCAGCTCTCCAATAGGTGCATGACACATGGCCAGAAGTCAAAGTATCAATGGTCAACATTTGACCAGTCAAAGGTCAACTTTTGACCAAAGTCAAAGGACAAGAAATGGCAGGTGACCAAAAATGGTAGGTATTGTCTTACAAAATAAGACAACCCTTTTCTGACCTGGATAAATTCCAGTCAGACCAAGTGAAGGCCTCTGATCGAGCACAAACTTCTTTGGCTTAGTCAGGACAACTATTTATGATAGTAAAAAAAGAATGTTAGGTTCAATCGAGTGCTAGCATGATTTTCTTGAACCTAATTGAATCTCGTTCAGATCAATTGAACTGAATTAGTTCAATTGATGATCACTAGATTCAAACCCTTGTTTGTGTGATCTGGTTAGGTTCAGTTCTATATGGTAATGGGATATGTCATGATCTCTATCATCGACATCATCGAAACTCCTTTCGATGGATCAAAACTCTTCTAATTCGAATAGCTAGAATGATCGATCATCTAAATCGTTCTAATTGCTCCCAAAATTCACCAGTGATACCTAGCAGTGTATGGTGGTAACCCGTCAGAGCTGAATGCGAACCTCTTGGTGTAGCTACCTGTGTGATTAAGTTCTTCTATCTTGAGCCTCGATTAGATTCGGGTTAAGGTGAACTCATCAAACCATAGTTTCTGTCATATGATGTAATCATTCGATTCAAGTCTGATGTGAAAATCTAAATAGAAACTCTTTCTATTATTTCACTCTACCATGGCCATGGGCTTTTGGACTTGATTCTCATGATCATCATAGGGCTGCTCCTCTACCACCGAGGTAGATAGATTCCATCTTGATGCAATCCAGTTCCTATAATGAACATGCTATAGCCAACATACACCTCAGGATTCCGAATGGCTAGGAGACCGAGTTATGGTGTAGTCAAACTATAACACCCTCAAGGTGAACTACCGATGCACCTCAGGTCAAAGAACCAGACACCACTGTAGCATCGAGTCAGTCATTGACGAGAAGGTAGACTTCCTAATGACTACTCGAGGTGGTCACGCTCAGTGCCCTCATTCTCTAACGAGTACCTGTACTCTTGCTCCGGTGTCTCCACATCGTAGACTCAAGACTCATCTACTAAAGAGAAGCGATTGTACACCAACTTTTTGGATCAATCACCATCCTCGTGATGATCCTATGGTCGGGAGCATTTTATGAGTTAATAATGATTATTCATGTCTTAAATTTTTAACTCTTGAAAATATGAATTATCATTACCATTAACTCAAAGGATGTATCGCAGATACTAAATAAACTTATGTGATAGAAAATAACCCATTTTATTGATTATAGTCAAAATTATAATTTTGCCCTTAGAAGTGTATGACAAGTGTCAGCAAATTCTATCTTCTAGGGCACATATATCTAACAATCTCCCACTTATCCTAAAGCCAATTGGCTACAAATCTATGTCTCATCTTCTCAAGGTGGGCTTCAATCTTTTATTGTCTCAATGATTTTGTAAGTGGGTCTGCCGCATTGTCTACAAAATTGACTCTCTTGATCTCGACGTAACCCTTCTCAAGGTAATCACGGATGGGGTGGTATCGCCGCTCGATGTGCTTGGATTTTTGGTGAGACCTCGACTCCTTAGCAAGGGCTTTGGTACCATTATTGTCACAATACAGAGGAATGGCATCTGATGGCATTACTTCGATTTCTGCAGCAAACTTCTTGTACCAAAATGCTTCCTTCGCAGCCTCTGATGCAGCGATATATTCTACTTCCATGGTGGAATCTGCTATCATGATTTGCTTGGAACTCTTCCAACTGACAGCACCACCATTGAGCACAAACAGACTCCTAGATGTTGACTTTTGATCATCTACATCAAACATGAAATCTGAGTCTGTGTATCCCTAGACTTAGAGTTCTCCATTACTAAAGATCAACATCATATCCTTAGTTCCTCTTAAGTACTTAAGGATACATTTTATAGAAGTTCAGTGTTCTTCACCTGGATTTGACGGATATCTGCTTGTGACACTCACAGCATGGGCTACATCAGGTGTGCACATAGCATGGCATACATGAGGCTCCCTATTGCAGAAGCATAAGGGATCTTGCTCATGCATTCTATTTCCTCAGGTGTGCTAGGGTACATCTTCTTGGAAAGATGAATACCATGTCTGAAGGGTATTAATCCCCTCTTAGAGTTTTTCATACTAAACCTCTTTAGTACTTCCTCTATGTACATCTTCTGTGAAAGTCCTAGAATCCTATTCGGTCTATCCCTATAAACCCTAATTCCTAGAATAAAGGATGCTTCACCTAGGTCTCTCATGGAGAATTCCTTGGACAACCATATTTTGATTGTCGTCAACATGGGAATATCATTCCCAATAAGGAGGATGTCATCCACGTACAATACGAGGAAGACAACGGCGCTCCTACTGACCTTTTTGAAGATACACGGTTTCTCTTCATTTTTGATGAAACCAAACATTTTGATCACATCATTGAAATAAGTGTTCCAGCTCTGAGATGCTTGCTTAAGTCCATATATGGACCTTTGCAGTTTGCAAACCTTGTGATCAGTATCACTAGATGTGAAACCTAGTGGCTGTTCCATATAGATATCTTCCTCAAGATATCGATTTAAGAATGCCATTTCATATCCATTTGCCATATTTCATAATCGAAATAGGCTGCAATGGCAAGCAATATGCAGATGAATTTTAGCATAGCCACTGAGAAAAAGGTATACTGATAGTCAATGCCTTTGCGTTGACTATAATTTTCTGCCACTAGTCTAGCCTTGAATGTCTCCACATTCCCATCTACATCAATCTTTCTCTTGAAGATCCATTTACACCCAATAGGTACTATACCTTCTGGTGGATCTACCAAGGTCCAGACTTGGTTGGAGTGCATTGAGTCAATTTCTAACTACATTGCCTCTAGCCATTTCTCGGAGTCGATATCTGATATTGCCTCATTGTAGGTTTTAGGATCATTACCATGAGCACCATTACCTACGAGGAACATTTTCTCTACTTCCTCTGAAATAATACCTAAGTATCTTCCAAGGGGATGGGAAACTCTTCCGATCTATGAGGTGGAAAAGGTAGTGTTCTTATTAGCTCAACCTGATTTGGTTCCAATTGGTCCTTAGCTTGTTGTACTTATGAGACTTTCTCATCAAGCTTAATCTACTTTCCAATGCCACTGTCTTGAATAAACTATTTTTCATGAAAGATGGCATGTCGACTCATAATCACATTGTGGTCTTCTGAAATGTAGAAATAGTATCCTAATGACTCTTTAGGATATCTTATGAATCGAGCTCTGAAGGACCTAAACTCTAACTTATCTGCTTGTTGTCTTTTGACATGAGCCGGACAACCCTAAATTCTGAGATGACTCAGACTTGGTTTCCTACCATGCCATATCTCATACGGTGTGGTAGGAACGATTTTAGAGAAAACCCTATTCAGTAGATAAATTGAAGTTAACAATGAGTGTCCCCAAAAAAAATCAGGGAGGTCTGTGAAGCTCATCATAGATCGGACCATATCCAATAGAGTTCAATTTTTCCATTCTGAAACCCCATTGAGTTTAGGTGTTCTTGATGGAGTCTATTGAGAGACTATGCCATTTTCCTTAAGATAGTCTAGGAATTCCCGACTAAGGTATTCACCTCCTCGATCTGATCGAAGAACCTTAATGGGTTTTTCAGTTTATTTTTCTACTTCATGTCTGAATTCTTTGAACTCTCAAAAGCTTCAGACTTGTGTCTCATAAGATACACATATCCATACCTAGATAGATCATTGGTAAAGATAATGAAGTAGACAAAATTACCTCTAGCCGGCACATCAGATGGGCCGCACACATCAGTATGTACTAGGACAAGGAGATCTGTAGCCCTTTCCCCAAGTCTTATAAAAGGGAGTTTAGTCATTTTGCCTTGAAGACAAGATTCATATGTTGGATATGACTCGAAAGTCAATGGACTCAATAGCCCATTTTTCTCCAATTTATTGATCCTATCTTCTACTATATGACCTAATCTTAGGTGCCATAGATATCTATCGTTTGGACTATCCTTAGATCATTTGGCATTCACGTTTTGCTCGATAGTTAGACCAGATACATCAATATATAGCTGATAAAGATCGTTAATAAAGAAATCATTTGTAATTTTATTTCTTTCATAAAGAATGTTACAATGGTCCTTAAAAAAGGTAATCACATAGCCTTCTAGTGCTAATCATGGAACAGAAATTAAATTTCTGCTAGCTGCAGGCACATAATAACAGTCTTTCAAAACTAAGTCTAAACCAGATGGTAATCGAAGAGGGGATGTTCCCACCGCCACTACAGCAGCTCTTGCTCTATTTTCGATGCATAGGATCATGTCTCCATCACTCAGCCTCCTACTATCCTCAAGATCCTGCATGGAAGTGCACAAATAAGCACTAGAACCAGAGACAAGCACCCAACTGGATGTAGAAGAAATCATAAGATTAGACTCAATAACGAGCATACCCCCAGATGGAGCTTCCTTCTTATTCTTCAGGGTGGCCAGGTAAGTAGGGCAGTTTTGCTTCCAGTGGCCATCACTGTTGTAATGAAAATACTTTCCTTTGACAGCAGTCTTCTTCTTTGGCTCTGCGTTCTTCTTCTTTCCTCCTTCTACCTTTTGTTTTTTCATAGACTTCTTTTTCTTTCAAGAAGATTTTCTTTTGAAAGAAGTTCGTTCCATAGCAAGAACTGAGCCTTTAGAACCTTTCATAGAAAGCTCAATAGTGACCAGCATATTCATTAATTCGGCTAAGGAATTTTGAAGTTTATGCATGTGGTAATTCATGATGAATTGCCCATATGGATCAGTCAAGTATTGCAGAATAACATCGTTCTACAGATCCAAGTCTAACTTCACACCGAGCTTCTCAAGCTCTTCCAAGTCCTTGATCAACATCAGACAGTGATCTTGGACTGACTGCCCATCACACATCTTAGCCTTAAAAAGTCATTTCGTGACTTGATACTTGGCTGTGCGACTCTATTCACCAAACATCTCTTACAGGTGAGCCAATATTTGGCGAGCAGTCATGATATCTTCATGTTGGTGCTGGAGCTCATCAGACATCGAGCCCAACATGTAATATCTAGCCTTATTATCTTCGTCTATCCATTCTTCCAGAGATGCTCTTTGTTCAGTGAATGGACGGGCTAGTAAGGTGGAAGGGTCCTAGTCCAATACATGGGTTAAATTCTCAGAACCCAAAATCATTTTGTAGTTCCTGAGCCAATCTTTATAATTGGGTTCGGTCAGTCTATGTGTGTCCAGGATACGTGCTAATGGATTGGACGTAGACATTTTCCTATAGAGAGTCAAAGATTCTAGTTAGATACTGTAATTATGACTTAACCAATTTATTTAGGAGTTTTATTTTTTAAACAAATTAGCTTCCACTATTTTCTTAGATCCCTACACTCCCTCTATAGAGATGCGAAAATCTTCAGGATTAATGATTTCTAATGGGTGGTGAGGTCTCACCAACTGACTCATCACCACACCTAACAGTTATTGGTGATGGGTTGGCCAATGAGTGAACAACTCTTGTTTAGTGATTCTCTAATCATGGTGCACCCAAACTTGGTCTCTAATTCATGAATCTCACCGTATCCAAAATATTGATCCACTCCTTAGTTAAGTCAGACCGACCATTTGCACAGACTGGATTCCTAATTGAGTCTCTCATCGTATCTGAAATATTGAGCCCAACTCATCCTCCAGCCCATAGCATCCAATGCCTAATAGACATGGTTGCGTCTTCCCGGTGCGACTGAACCACTATATCCAACTGAGAACAATCAATCCTGGGAAGGGCCCGCACATCTACAATGGTGGAAGACCTCAGACTTAATCTTTTCTTAGGGAGAATTGATTTAGGTCTCATTAAACTAGACTTATCATAGTCATAACAATTATGACTAACCTAGTAGCATGGGTTAGCTCGGATTATTGACCACCTCAAATTAGAACTGAGTCGACAGATATGGCGAGGTAAGTGAGACCGTGGAAGGGATATGCCATTAACTCGTACAAGAACGCATTCAGGTCGAGTAGCTTCCAATTAAAAACCAGTCGGTCATATATGCCAAACTTACCTTAGACACCAAATTGTTGAGCCAGAATCAATTGGGTTAGCCTACAATCCAGACTCTAACCTCTGAGCCTAATTAGGTCTTGCTTGATCGTGACTCGATCTTGACCTAGATTTAATCCTATTAGGCTAGTCAATTTAAGCATTGTTGAACCCATTTAACCAACTCTTGATTCGATTTGATCAACCGCTTAGACCTAATTGAGCTACCCAAGCCCGAATCCAGTATTATGAATATATCTTAGATTTGAAATTCTTAATTTTAGACCTAATTAATATTTCATAATCTTGATTTTTAATTAAGTAGGGTTCATAAATAAAATATGCATAATAAATTCTAGGGTTTCAGGATCTAGGATTTTATAGAAAGTAAGTTTTGGGTTTCTGATTAAGGACGAACGTGCAGCATCCCTACACATCATAAGAACACCCTATCGGATGGGAGGAGAGGGCCTTTAAATCCTTCTTCGTTCTTATGATCGGAAGGCCAAGAGGAACGCCTTAATCAGGAACATGTAATACTATAAAACAGTTTTAGATCTACATCGTATATCTTATATACAAATTAGATCTAATCATGGCATATTTTGCATACATCTCATGTATCGAATCATGCATGTTGTCAAATCTAAATTATCTCATAATAATCTAAAAAATTAAATTTAAATTAATCTTATCAAAATAAACTCTAATCTAGACAACTATGTAGAATTATTCTACAACTAGTCTAGACATGCATCAATCATATCTCATATAATGTTAAAATTAAATAATTTTATTTACTATTTTTTAAATATTATTATTATAATTATAAGATCAAAAAATAGTAAGTAAATAGATCTAAAATATGATTTAATCAAATTAAATTATAAACATGCAAGACTATTCTATAGAACTATTCTATTTTAGAACTAGTCATGCATATTTTCTAATCTTAGATTCAAATTATTTAATTTTAATTTTTCTAATTTTACATCTGATCACATCTCATGTGATATCTAAAATTACTTATTTTTTAATTAAAATAAATTTAAAATTAGATCTAAACACTTTAGAACCTTGGCTTTGATACCAGTTGAAGGAAAATCCTAATTTTTCGGACCAGGTTCGTTCAGATCTGATCGGATCAAGAGATATATTTCAAAAATTTTTCTCTTTAATCTAAATTAGATTTGAGATGTTTTAGATCTAATTTTTATTATTCTAATAATTAAAATAAAATATAAATAAATTAAATCAAATTTAATTTACCTTGATGTAGGATAATCGTATTACCCGTTGATGATCCTGTAAGCAGTAGAAGGTTCTGGATCTAGCCACACAAGTGCCTGGCCTCTACCGATATTCACTCAGGCTAGATCTAGAGATCCTCTTCTTCTCTATCATGTCTCCAAAAATTAGATCTGAATCTGATTTGGAGGATCTTCAAAATAGCTTTCGAAGATTAGCAATTGTCCTTTGCAGCAACGCAGCCTTCTAGCTTTCTGTCGCCTTTCTTTCGCCTAGATTGCACTAACTAAGATCCCAAACTTCTTTGGGCATGGAGAGGAGAGAGAGAAGATGGTCTTGGCATGGAGGAGGAGGAGAGAGGCAGCCTTGGGGCATAGGGAATTGCATTGCTTTTTGAGTTGGTCGCAGGGTCTTATTTATAGACCATGCATGATCCAACTCCTCTTCTTCCCAACCAATCATTACCCTTTGTGAAATCAGATCTAAATTTGATTGGTGGGAATAGAGTCCCTTGGATTCATTCTTAGATGGCATCTAAGACCAGTCAAAGTTGGTTCTTATGAGGAGTCTAATCAGAATCCAAAAAAGAGATGGAGTTTCTATCCAATAGGGACTCCTGGGCACCTCAAACTTAGGCGCATGCCAAGGGTGGCGTGCACCCTCGCGTGTGCCCTCCTCCTTGCCAAGTTTTGGCAGAGGGACAAGCCTCCACTAGCTCTCCAATAGGGTGCCATGTGCCCGCCTCCTTGCCAGCTTCTGGCAGAGGGACAAGCCCCCACCAGCTCTCCAATAGGTGCATGACACATGGCCAGGAGTCAAAGTATCAATGGTCAACATTGGACCAGTAAAAGGTCAACTTTTGACCAAAGTCAAAGGATGAAAAATGGTAGGTAACCAAAAATGGTAGGTATTGTCTTACAAAATAAGACAACCCTTTTTTGACCTGGACAGATTTCAGTCAGACCAAGTGAAGGCCTCTGATCGAGCACAAACTTCTTTGTCTTAGTCAGGACAATTATTTATGATAGTAAAAGAAGAACATTAGGTTCAATCGAGTGCTAGCATGATTTTTTTGAATCTAATTAAATCTCATTCAGATCAATTGAACCGGATCAGTTCAATTAATGATCACCAGATTCAAACCCTTGTTTGTGTGACCCAATTAGGTTCAGTTCTGTATGGTAATGAGATATGTCATGATCTCTATCATCCACATCATCGAAACTCCTTTTGATGGATCAGAACTCTTCTGATTCGAACAACTAGAATGATCGATCATCTAAATCATTGTAATTGCTCCCAAAATCCATCAGTGATACCTAGCAGTATATGGTGGAAACCGATCAGAGCTGTATGCGAACCTCTTGGTGCAGCTACCTGTGTGATTAAGTTCTTCTATCTTGAGCCCCGATCAGATTAGGGTTAAGATGAACTTGTCAAACCCTAGTTTCTATCCTATGATGTAATCATTCGATTCAAGTTTGATGTGAAAACCTAAATAGAAACTCTTTTATTATTTCGCTCTGCCATTGCCATGGGCTTCTGGACTTGATTCTCATGATCAACATAGGGCTGCTCCTCTACCACCAAGGTAGATAGATTCCATCTTGATGCAATCCAGTTCCTACAATGAACATGCTATAGCCAACATACACCTCAGAATTTCGAATGGCTAGGAGACCGAGTTATAGTGTAGTCAAGCTATAACACAGTCAAGGTGAACTGCCGATGCACCTCAGGTTAAAGAACAAGACACACCTACAGCATCGAGTCAGTCATTGACGAGAAGGTAGACTTCCTAATGACTACTCGAGGTGGTCATGCTCAGTGCCCTCATTCTCTAACGAGTACCTGTACTCTCACTTTGGTGTCTTCACACCATAGACTCAAGACTCATCTACTAAAGAGAAATGATTGTACACCAATCTTTTGGATCAATCACCATCCTCGTGATGATCCTATGGTCGGGAGCATTTTATGAGTTAATAATGATTATTCATGTCTTAAATTTTCAACTCTTGAAAATATGAATTATCATTACCATTAACTCAAAGGATGTATCACAGACACTAAATACACTTATATGATAGAGAATAACCCATTTTATTTATTATGGTCAAAATTATAATTTTGCCCCAAGAAGTGTATTACAAGTATCAGCCAATTCTGGCTTCTAGGGCACATATATCTAACGAACCCATGTACATCAAAGGATTGGTTCATAATCAATTATTTTTCTAAATAATTTTTAGTAATTTAATTTTATCCTAGGTATCTTTTCAGTAGGCTGGGGCCTCCATTGAAAGTCTCGGTTAGGTCCAATCATTAACATGACCATACTTGTTTCATCTAACTAATGAATGATTATGCCCAACAATGGTTGGTCAACCTAACCACTATTTAGAGAGACATGGCTAAGAAATCATATTAAGAATGACAATTCCATTAGCTGATAAGAACTAGGCCTTTGGACCTCCAATGATTATTAACTAATGGACCCATTATCACTCACTTAATGGAAGGCTGTGATCTAGTTATCACCATAACAATTTCATTTTTATGGACCTAATAATTTTAGAGGAATTAATTTATTTTGTTTAGAAAAGTGAGTCAGAGAAACCACCTAATCAAGATCCTCCCACTGACTTCACCATGTCAGATTAAGGGAGACCATTGATAGGCTGGTCTAGGAGCACCTAAATCAGTTACACTGATTTACCTAGTTGACATGGGTTAGCTCTTATTGTTAAATGATTTGATCAAAATATAATTTTACCAAGAAGGCTAGGTAACTGAGATTGGTGGGAGGGTCTGCCAAAGCTTGCCTTAGATACCTCTAGAAATGGCCAGGTAAGCGGGCTACCAATTAAAAACCATCGATTTAGATTGCTAGACTTACCTTAGACACCAACTGATTAATTAGTTTCGATTGGATCAATCTAATAGTTCGTGCTACACCGCATAGCCAAGAGTCAAGTCCATCTTGGTTCTTGTTAAAGATATGAACTTGACCAATTACAACTATTGTAATTGATCTATAGAATTCTTGACCTAATCTATAAGAACTATTGATTAGATTTAGTCAATTTTCTAATTAAGTCCATTCTTTAATCTAACCTTAGGTCTAACCTAATTAATGGACCAAATTTCCACTAACCCATTAACCCAAGTGTTATGATTTGTGTCTTAGGATCTTCAATTCATAATCCTATATCCTAATCAAACAACTTCTTAATTCTTAATTAAGTTTTGGGCTAAGGAATGGGGTTCGATATTTTAAAAATAATTTTCATATTTGTAAAATATTTTTACAATATGGTTCTACCAACCAAGTTGCATGTTTGATTCATAATCAATATGTAAATCAAAAATAAATATGAATGTACTTTAGATCTAATCTAAACATATTAATGTAATTCAAGATTGAAATAATTTCAATACTAATCTATCATAAATCATCATAGATCAAATCTAACATATTTATGATGATAAAAATCAGATTGAAACTCTTTCAATCAAATTATAAAATTTTTAGATCTAATCTAAAATTTTACGATTAGAATTTTAGAACAGCACGTACTAGGACAAGCTTTTCACTATAAAGGATAAATCTTACAGTAGGACAACCTTATAAGATCAATCCATGCAATCTAAAACATTAATTTTTAGATTTAAATAATTTTAAATCTAATTAATCCTAAATTAATCTAGATCATATCTAATAATTTATGATTAACATTAGATCTGCACGGACTATGACAACCTTTACACTGTAAGCAGTAAATCTTACTACAGAACAACCTTATAAATCAGTTTGTATGATCTATTTTTTAATTTTAAATTTAAAATATAGATTATAATTTAGATCGAACCTAAAAAGTAAACCAAACATGCATCACAAATAATATAATAAAGAACCTATGCTCTGATGCTAATTAAAGGAAACGATCTACGATTTTAGGGATCGATTTTGAAACTTTTTCAGAAATCAGATAGTGAAAGTAATAATAATCATATTAATTTATTTAAAATATATAAAATTGTCCTAGATCTAGGATCCTATCATATGATTTAGTCATGCTATTAAATCTAAAAATAGAAATAATAAAAAAAAAAGTTGATCATATCAACATCCAGGCAATTCTAGATCTAATCTAGACACATAAGAAAGATCACATCTCTCTTACTTTTGCAAGTTGAGTTTCTTAACTTGCTGATCTAAAGCTGAGGTAGTTACTCCAAGCTGCACATGCATCTGGCCTTTACAGGATGTCCACACAAGACCTCGATCCTTAATTTGAAGTCTGATGCAAAAAATTAACATAGTATGCTAGTACTGTGCTGATCCTTCTTTTGATGGCTGATCTAGATCCTTCTTCAAATCAGGGACTCTTCAATTTTTAGAATGAAGGAAAGCAATTTTTGAAGAAATGACACCTCTCAAAAATCACAAAAAGAGGAGGAAGGGATCAAGAAAAAACCCTGGAGAAGAATCCTTTTTTCTCTTTTCTTTTTCTTTCACTAGGACACAATGGTTTGTGTCTCAATGAAGCATCATGCCCAGATCTTCTTTGTACCCAAGATTTCCATGTCCCAAATCTCTCTCTTAGATCTAAAACTTGTAGTAAACTCATGCCCTAACTGCCTTTAAATAGAAAGTTATGATAGAGTCTTTATCTAGGTCAAATACCTAGAATGGTAGCTCTAATTTGAGCAACGATTGGGGCACCCAACTCTTGGGCGTCGCCTTCTTATTTTTTTTTGTGGACTCTAAGGAATATGTGAAAATAAGTCTTATACTTTTTACAAAAAAATTAGAGTGAAATCAGGTGGTCTGGTTCCTCAAAGAAATAAGAGAAGATGATGTGTCAAACTCTATCCAATAATGACCTAGGTCAAAACAACTTATTTGTTTTGACCTATTCCATAACTAATTTCATTCTAAAATTATATGAGACATAAAAAAAAGCATGGGTACTCTTTAGAAGTAAAATTTTCGATAAAAATTCTAAGTAAATTGGTGTGGGGGAGGATGGAAAGTAAGGTGGTGCAAGGAGAAATCCTAGTCACACTAAGACTTCTAGTTTTGACTTGGTCCAACTTATTATTTGAACTCAATTCAATTAAAACTAATACAATCCAATTAGAGATGATCTTAGTCCAACTAAGAGCCAAACTAAATTAGATTAAACCAAATCTAAATCTAGTTTAATTTCTTATCAAATTAGAAATTGGGTCCATACAAGTCCTAATTGAACAGGGACTTATTCTCCCTTGCAAATGGCTCATCCAATAAACCAATTAAACTTGATCCAATCAAGTCCAAAGTAAATCTAACTAAATTATATTTAATTAGACTTAATCTTCATCTTCTGATTTAATTAAATTAAGCTAATTAGTAATTTAATTGTTAATCGATCCTCCTACAACTCTTGCATTAGATCAAACATCAATTATATTGATTGTTTGACCTAAGAACGATTCCAAATCATTGATCAACCATCCGATCAGATTGAGACCTTTTATGTGTGTGATCCCATAGGTTTAAACCTAGGCCAATAGCATAGGAATAAATTTCTATACCAATCGAAGTGACTATCTAGCAATGATACTTGACAGCCGAGTAGGTCGAATGTGTAAAGCAACACTCTTAGAAACCTTGTGGATATGATTTCCATATAATTTATCCCCTTGACCAAAATGCTTATAGGACAACTCAAGGTTTAAATATGAACCTTGATTAGGTTGTCCACATTATATTTTGAAATACCAAATCTATCTTATGAATTATCCTGGCCAAGATTTTGCTAAATTAAAATATAGCAATGCATTTTCTCCAATCTCTTGGAGTGGTCAATTCCTTTCTGATCACTCACCAACTTTGCAAGTACTTGACTGTGCCCAAAAATCTTTCTTAATTAAATTAGAAATTCAGGTAGTTTGGCACTAAAGCATAGTGAGTTGTTTGTAAGTGATCGTGGCGATCTCAGGTCTAAGGGATACTTATACCTATATTCCATTAGAGCAATTCTCGATAGCAGAATGCTCCAAAGTTGGTCATATTCAGTAATGATGTACCCTTACATCTTACTTGTATGCCATATCAGTATCTCCATACTCCTTGGTTAAAAGGACAACCAATCTATATAACATACAATGACCTATGCTTGATAAACGTTATCGTCCTAATTAACAACGCATCACTTAGTCATGAATAGTTTACAGGCTAATCGATAAATCCTCTCTTTATTGAAGTTAGATAGTCCTAAGGACTTCATCACAACAAAAAGAGTTCAGTAAAAGATGCAATCATTATGATGAAAATGTCAAAATAATATTTTATTCAATAAATCATTTATAAGTACAAACTAGCACTATCATTAATAGGCTGATAATTAGCTTTGGAACATAATTTCCAACACCCTTTTATAGGCGGAGCTTGTAATAGAATAATAGCGATAGCCATAATAGAATATCAATAGGCTATCTTAGCCACTAAAAGTTTATTATGGAGAGTGGGCTGTCATTTATGGCAATTTATAGATAGTTGAATTTCATTTATTGGAGTTCGGATGAGAGGTCGGAGATGTCTGTGCCTAAAAGTAGGATATTCATATTGGGATGGAGAGTTCAAAGTCTGACTGGTTGAATTCAAAGGTCAACATCCAAGTAGCTAATGGTGGAATTATGACTGGACTCTACTGAGACTACTTTTGATTGCTTTCAAGAGTTTGGCTGCCTTCAAGGTAGGCTGAGAGTAGGTGTGAGCATTTGGATTGGAGGTCAGAGAGGGGACGATAGGATCATTAATGTAGTTAGGCTTTCTCGAAGGAACTCGATCGGGATAGTAGAGATCCAAGATTGACTGGGGCTTGAGATGAGTGAATGTTAAGACTCAGGACTTCTTGTTGGTGCCACTCTAATAGCTTTCAGATGTTCCGCCAGTTGAGGTTCTTGGTGCAAGAGTGCTAAGGTCTGTTATTCATAAAGCGAAGTGAGAAGTTCGGTTGGAGAGAAATTCGCTTGGAGTGGAATTCAACTAGTCGGGGCCTCTGATTTATGAGATTGATGAGATTTGCTATCTATAGTGAAGAAATTTGGCTTTCTTCAAGGTCGACCACTAGGCAAGGTCGGGCTATACTGGGATACAATACTTGATGGAGTTTACTATCTATCTTGAGCCAAAAATCAGAATTAGCTGGATGGCAGCTCTTGTCACTATTCAAGCTCATCAGGTTGAAGATCAACATGCCTTCGACAGGTTCTGCAATCATGCAAAGAGAGCTAAGGGTTGTTGCTGAGAAGACTGTCTGGCATTTATGGGTTGAAGGTCAGCCTCCTAGAATTTGATCGAAACAAGAAGATAGTTTGGCTGAAGCTCGAACCTAAACACCACTGCTTTGAATGGTATCATATCAAGGTTAGGCAATCCGTTGGACTTTGATAGAAGGTATTTTACCCCCAACACTTGTCCCTCTACTTTCAAGTTCAATGTTCGAATGAAGGAAGTACAAAGACTGCGACCATCAAAATTTTTTTCTGGCTTCCCACTCTTGAAAGATGAAAAGTTTTGGCTTTTCTAGGTTGGCACTGAAGTTTCTTTAACGTCGAATGATCTAAAAAGACTTCTTATTTTTGAAATTTTCTCTAGCACATAGCTTTGTGTACGACACCATAAATGTTCTATCAGACATCCGTGGAAGTCATGATTGGTGGGACATGCGGCAAATGAGGTTTGGGCAAAAGGAGTTTACAATCATAACTACTTCCTAACCTCTCCTGGCTATTTAAGCACCCTCTTTCTTTCAATCTTTTACTATCACCTATGTTCTTCTTCTCTTTATTTTCTTCTTTGTCTTCTGCCGTTTTCTAGCTTAAGCACCTTGTTCCATCTTCCTCTCTGATCTCTCCAGTCATTGACGCTCCCCCATTTGCCTTTCATTCTTCCAGCTATCCCCTTGAAATATCCATTCGACATTAGGTTAGTCCCCTAACCTTCTTTCTATTTTTTCCTGCTTTTCTTTCATCTTTCGGCCCTTTAGTTATTTTTCAAAAAAAAAATTTGTTCTTCTTTAGAATTTCTTTCAATTTTAAGAAGTTTTCTCGACTTTTGCTAATCCAAAAATATCCTCCAAAACATCTTGATCCACTGGTTCTAGGAGCCCATGTTGAAAAATGTATTCTAAAGCCAATCATCTAGGTTGTAGATGGTTGAGCTAAATATAATTTGTACTTAAATTTTAATTGAATAAAATTATTATTCTAGTAATTTTATCATTTTGTGCGTCTTTCTTTAATAAACTCTCTATGATGAAGTTCTTAGAACTATTTAGACTCGACAAAGGAAGATTTATCGTTTAGTCCTTAAACTGATCACAACCAAATGATTCATTGTTACCTAGGATGACAATGTTAATCAAGAGTAGGTTGTCGTGTGCTATATGTGTTGGTTGTCCTCTTAACCAAGAAGCATGGTAATGCTATTATGACATGCAGATGAAATGTAAGGATACATTTTAGTGATCATGACCCAACTGCAGGGCTCTCTTCTACCAAGATTGCTCATGAAGGATGTGGATATATGTGTCCTTTAGACCTGAGATCATCATGGTGACTTACAAGCAACTCACTGTACTTAGGTACTGGACTACCTAAATTTTTAATTCAGTGATGAAAGGCTACTAGGTGTAGTCAAGTACTTGGCTTATCGACGTATGAGTCAAGATTGCATTGACCCCTCCAAGTATTGGAGTAAGTGCATCACTGTATTTTAATTTAGCAAATCCTCAGTAAGGATAATCCATATGATGGATGTTGAATTTTCAAATACAATATGGATGAATTTTTAGGATTGACGGTTAACCCTAGATCATCCTATGTGCATTATGGTCAAGGGGATGAATTATACGGTAACCATATGTCACAAATTCGTCAATGTTGCATTATAATATTTGATCTATCCAAATATCGGGTACCATTGCTAGATGGTCATACTGATTGGTATAAGAAATTAGTTTCTGCGCTACCAAATTAGGATTTGAACCTATGGGGTCATACACAATAGGAGTTCCTACCTGATCTGATGGTTGATCAAAGGATTCCACTGGATTGGGACTCAATTTTTATTAGAGGATTAATTAGCAATTATATTGCTGATTAGCTCAATTTGATTGAGTGATGAAAAATTAATCAAGTCTAATTGAATTTGATTCAATTAGGTTTGACCAGATCAAATCAAGTGATGATCTAATTGCTTAGGGAGATGGATCCTGATTTGATCAGGGGTTGAACTCGATTAATTTTTAATTTGATTAAAAATTAACTAAGTTTGATTAAGCCTAATTTGGTTGGGTTTGACCTTGTCTTATTGGTCAAGAAAAATTAGTTTGGATGAAACCAATTTGAACCAATTAAAAGTAAGTTTGAATTCAAACTTATTTCTCCCTGCGCCATGACACTTGGACCCACATCCTTCTCCATGCAAATTTTGAATTTGCATGAGAGTTCTCCATGCTCTAATTTGAATTGTGTGCCCCATCTTTTTCCTCTTTGACCTAGTCTATGTGTTGGATCAGATGAGATTAACTTGAATTTTGAATTCAAGTAAGTTTGTTCCTCCTCTAACTATCTTACCCATTCCCCATGTCACCATGCATTTGTCGCACATTTTTTTGTGGCATTTTTTTCAAAGTGGGCATAGAAGGAAAGTCCTTCTGCTCGTTACCCACTTGATAGGGGTGTTGGAAATGGATAGGACTCCTTTTGAAGTTTGAATTCAAGTGTTATGG
Organism: Cocos nucifera; assembly: GCA_006176705.1. NCBI lineage: Eukaryota > Viridiplantae > Streptophyta > Magnoliopsida > Arecales > Arecaceae > Cocos > Cocos nucifera. The sequence continues at coordinate 21,190 of QRFJ01005008.1, read as the reverse complement.
CTAGAGGTTGCAACAAAATCTTATCATCAACCCTTATCTCTTCCATGTTGTTTTTCCATAGAAATCTCACCAATAAAAGGGTGATTTTTTTGGGCGTGCATGGGAATACATGAGGCATCTGAGAGGTTACATGAGGTGTTTCCATAGAGAGAAATAGGGGTGCATCTCTTTTGGCATGAGGTTTTTCAAAGAGAGAAGAGTGTCAAGGTCCGTAAGGATGAGCGCTGAATCCTAGAGTGGGGACTCTAGTTTTGCGTGGAGAGTTTGTGTGCTAGATCTCCATCGACTTTCACCATCATCTCATCTTTCTCCATTGCTTCTTTTGATTTTTGGAGCATCTGGAAGATCAATAGTAGTTTATTGACTGGATTGATGAAGGTTGGCTGTCGAAGACCCAAGAGAGGAGCTAGCACTCTAGAGGGGCTGATCAGGACCAAGGGCTCCATATGAACTCACCGTAGAGGTCAGACACATGTAGGGCTGCAGTGCGATATAGGAGCAATTTTTTGGTGGATTCAGATTGTAGTGATCATCTACCCGCGCATAGGTATTATGTTCTGAACATAGATCAATCAGCAAATATGATTTGCTGATCAAAAGTATTTTATTTTTCTAATTCATATTAATATGTCAAAGATCCTAAATAGAATTTTATGATTAGTTCATAGCATGCATAGAATTAATGTAGTTTAATTTTGCTTCTGCTGCTATATATTTCGAAAAAATTTTGAAAAGTATGCTCAGAATCCTACTAGATTTTCTTCAGATGGTATCAGAGCAATAGATTGCTCGACATATTTTTATATAAATTAGAAAGATTTAATGTGAAACACAATGATCGAATAGATTGTAGGTTGTCTTGCTATAAGGTTTACCCCTTATAGTGGAGAGGTTGTCCTAGTACATTGCAATCTATAATATTGATCATAAAAATTTTAGATATGATCTAATAAATTTTTATGTTATGTTTTGAATTGATTTTAATCTAAATTTCATCATGAATTAGTGTTTAGATTAGATCTAAATGTTTCATGATTTTTATGTAATGTACATAGGTTTAGATTAAATCTGAATAGAATCTTATGAAGGTTCTGCTCGCTGGTCGAGTCGGTGTCACAAGAATCGAGCCAGCTCGACCAATGTGCCACCCTGAAATGGCTCTATAGCCTTCTGTTTGAGCCAACTCGATCAAAAATTGGGTCGGCTTGACTTCTACTTGGGCCAGCTCAGATGGGATCCGAGCCAACTTGACTAAAAGATGGCCTTCGGGGCTTCTGTTCGAGCTGGCTGTCTCAAGTGATGGGCTGACTCAATATCAATTTGGACCGGCTTGGATGGGATCCGAGCCAGCTCAATGGAATGAAAGCTTGTGGTCTTTTACTCGAGCCAGTTATCTCAGGTGATGGGCTGACTTGATGTCTGCTCGGGCTAGCTTGGATGGAATCTGAGCCTGCTCAACTGAGAAGCTGGCTCTAGCTATTCAATGGCTATTTCTTAAGTGTTCAAACCTACAACTAGTACTTGTTTGTGAAATAAGCTGACCCATTTTTTAAATGAGTCGACCTATTTAGTGAAACAGTGCTAGGTTGTAAAGAATCTTTCAAAAATTAAAAATTATTTTCGAAATGCCGAACCCCAACCCATCAGCCTTAAACTTAATTAAAAGAATTAAGTATTGTATAGTAGGGTCTAGAATTATGAATTAAAGATCATAAGATAAATCCATAATTCTATGGATTAAAGGGTTAAATGAATTAGGTCAATTAATTGGGTTAGACCTAAGGTTAGTTAAGGAATGGATTAATCTAGAGTAGTTGATCAAATTTAATCAATTGTTTACTTAGATTAGGTTAAAGACATTATAGATTCAACTTCAATAGTTGTAGTTGAATAAGTCTATGTCTTTAACGAGATCAAGATGGACTTAATTCATTGCTAAGCAGTCTAACACGTAATTACTAAGTTGATCTGATTAAACCTAATTAACTGGTTGGTGTCTAAGGTATGTATGATAGTTTAGACCAGTGGTTTTTAATTGAGAGCTACTCGCATTGATTCAATATTTGATGAGTTAATAGCATATCCCTTCCACTGATCTCACTTAACTAGCTGACATGTTCGATTAGGATTTGATTAGATCATTTAGTGATTTGTGTTGATCCATGTCATTAGGAATCAGTTTGACTGATTTTAATTCAGTAAAACTGAATTAGGTGCCCATGGATCGAAATTGATCCTAGTCCTCATCAATTGACTTGGTGAATTCAGTGAGAGAATTTGACTTGATAAAGTTAGTGGGTGAAATATGGTCAGTGTCCTTTATATCTCAAATCATAAGTAAATTAAATTCTCTAAATTATTAAATCCTTAAAATGACTAAGTTATGAGGATAACCGAATCATAGCCTCCCATTAAGGTGAATAGTTATGAGTCCAATATTTTAGATGGTCATTGAAGGTGTCTTACACCTCATGTTCATCTGGATATTGGAATTACTATCCATCATATGATGAATAGGTCACACTCTCTGAACGGCGACCAAGTTAGTCGAAGCTTTCCTTGGGCCTAATTTTCATTCGCTTGATGCATGAAGTCGATCATGTTAATGGTTGGACCTAACCAGACCTTCTTAGTGGAGGCCATAGCTTACTAAATTAGTTTCTAGGGCAAAATCTAATTTACTAAAAATTATTTAAAAAAATAATTGATTGTGAACCTACTTGTAGATGCACGTGGGTTAGCCAAAGCTTTTCTCCAGCCTATTTATATTCTATGTGGATTCTAGTATCGACTAAGGAATTAGAATAATTCTTCGAATTGGAGGTAGAGGCTACCAATTCATTTAAAAATAGTGGAAGGATCTTAAGACTAAAGTCCAAGTCTTTAGGATTAGTTAATTCAAGTACTAATAAGATTTCATGTTTTCCTTTCATATAAATAGAATGGCTAGTGTAAGTCCGCTTCGTTCACTATTGGATAGTGATAAGTACTTAGGACATAAAAATGAAGAGTCTAGTATTGACCCTAATCAGGCAGACCTGAAGAAAAATTATCCTCTTGATCCAAATAGGCTGAACAGGAGAAATCAACAAGTGGTTGCTGATCAAGGCTATTATGTGATGACACCTTACAATTTTTTCGTGTGTGATACATCTACCTAGATATTAGATATCGGGAATTTGTTTCATATATGCAATTCATTTCATGACTTCAAATTGGTAGAAAGTTTAAGAATGGCAATAGATTTCTTAATATTGGAGATGGAAGTAAAGTTTCAGTCCTAACATTGGGAACTCTTTAGCTATTTTTCAAAAATAATAATATTATTTTAAGTGATTGTCACTATTATACATCTTTTATGATGAACATAATATCTATTGGGCTTTTGGCTCAAGATCGTTATTGTTTGTCAATAAAAGAAAATTATTGTGATATCATTATGAATGGTATTATAGTAATGCAAGGATAATTAAGAAATGATATTCATGTTTTATCATATCCTATTAGTATAATGTACACGTTTAATAAATGCACAAAACTACATTATGTCTCCGATGCCTATTTTTAAAACTATAGGCTTGGTCACATAAATAAGAATAGGATTAACAGGTTAGTCAAGGAGCATATCCTTAACATCGATGATTGTGAATCATTGAATACCTGTGAATCCTATCTTTTTGGTAAGTTGACCAAATCATGTTTTACTGGAAAGGATGAATGGACCATTGATCTTTTGGGTCTAGTACATACTGATGTATGTGGACCTATGAGCACATGTGCTAGAGGTGGGTTCTACTACTTCATTATATTTACTGATGATCTATCTAAGTATGGGTACGTCTATCTTATGAAGAGTAAATCTGATTCGTTTGAAATATTTAAATGATACCAAAATGAGATAGAAAAATAACTTGGAAAGAGTATTAAAACTCTTTGATCTAATCAAGAAGGTGAATACCTTCCAATGAGTTTCTGACATATCTAGGAGAGAATGAGATTCTCTCATAATAGACCTCTCTTGGAACACCATAGCATAATGTTATATCTAAAAGGAGGAATCGAACCTTATTGGACATGGTTCGGTCCATGATGGGGTTTGCGAGTCTGCCAATTTTATTCTAGAGGTATGCACTTGAGATTGCTTATTTTATTTTGAACAACATTTTGAGCAAGTCTATCGTAAAGACTCCATATGAGATATGGACTGGTCGTAAGTCGACCCTCACTCACCTTATGGTTTAGTGATGTCCAGCTTATGTAAAACATTTACAGCCAAAAAATCTTGAACCTAGGTTCGATAAATGCTTGTTCATAGGATTGTTAGATATATGTGCTCTATAAGCCAGAATTGGCTGACACTTGTAATACACTTCTAGGAGCAAAATTATAATTTTGATTATAAATAATCAAATAAATTATTTTCTATCATAAATGTATATTTAGTGTCTGTGATACATCCCTTGAGTTAATGATAATGATAATTCATATTTTCAAGAGTTGAAAATTTAAGACATGAATTTTCATTTATTAACTCATAAAATGCTCCGAATCATAGGATCGTCATGAGGATGGTGATTGATCCGAAAGGTTAGTATACAATCGCTTTCTTATAGTAGATGAGTCTTAAGTCTATGGTGTAAAGACACTAGAGCGAGAGTATAGATACTCGTTAGAGAATGAGAGTACTGAGCATGACCACCTCGAGTAGTCATAAGAAAGTCTACCTTCTCATCGATGACTGACTCGAAGCTACAGTAGTGTGTCTGGTTCTTTGACCTGAGGTGCATCGGTAGTTCACCTTGAGGCTATTATAGTTTGACTACACCATGACTCGGTCTCCTAGCTATTCGGAATCTTGAGGTGTATGTTAGCTATAGCATATTTATTGTAGGAATTGGATTGCACCAAGAGAGAATCTATCTACCTCGGTGGATGAGGAATAGCCCTATGATGATCATGAGAATCAAGTCCATAAGCCCATGGCCATGGCAGAGAGTGAAATAATAGAAAGAGTTTCTATTATGGTTTTCACATTGGACTTGAATCAAATGATTAAATCATATGATTGAAATTAGAGTTTGACGAGTTCACCTTAACCCTAATCTGATCGGGGCTCCTGATAAAAGAACTTAATCACATAAGTAGCTACACCGAGAGGTTCATTTTCAGTTTTGATGGATTGCCACCATATATTGCTAGGTGTCATGGTGGATTTTGAGAGCAATTAAAATGATTTAGATGATCGATCATTCCAGTTGTCTAAATCAGAAGAGTTATGATCCATCGAAAAGAGTTTTGATGATGTCAATGATGGAGATCATGACATATCCCATTACTATATAGAACTAAATCTAACTGGGTCACACAAATAAGAGCTTGGATCTGGATATCATCAATTAGACTAAACCAGTTTAATTGATTTGAATTAGATTCAATTAGGTTCAAGAAAATCGTGCTAGCACATGATTGAACCTAACATTCTCCTTTTATTATCATTAAAAATTATCTCGACTGAGCCAAATATGTTGGTACTCACTCAGGTATCTTTACATGATCTGACTGAAGCTTTTCTAGGTTAGAAAAGGGCTATCTTAATTTATGAGATAAATTTGAGATAACACCTGCCATTTTTCGTTACTTACTAATTCTTGTCCTTTGACTTTGGTCAAACATTGACCTTTGACCCTTGGACATCTGCTCATGTGTCATGCACTTATTAGAGAGTAGATAGAGGCTTGTCCCCTTACTAGAATTTAGAAAGGAGGGGGTGCATGCCTATGATGGCATGCATCCATGGATAGGGACGCCTGGAGTCCCATACGGATGGGACTCCAGGTTGTTTCTTGGATTCAACTTAATGACCCCTAGCCGTAGACTTTGACCAGTCTTAGGCACCATCTAAGGATGAATTTATGGAGCTCTCATCTGATTAGATCAGGTGATGTCATCCCATCAATCAGATTTAGATCTGATTGCATGAAGCAATTATGATTGACGGGGATGATGTGGCACTGCATGGCACAGCAGGATCTATAAATAAACCTTATCTACGCCCCATTTTTATAAAGTTCTCTCTTAGCCATGCCCCAAGACTGCCCCTCTCCCTCCTCCATGCGATCTTCTGATCCTCTCTCTCCTCTCCATGCCTAAGGGAAGTTGGGTTTTAGTTTGGTGCGATCCAGACAAGAAAAGACTGACGAGAAAGGAAGAAGGCAGTACTGCTGTAGAGACGACAGCAGATCTTTGAAAGAGGTTTTGAAGATCCTCCAAATCAGATCTAGATCTAATTTTTGGAGATGCGATAAAGAAGGAGAAGATCTCTAGATCCAGTCCAAGTGGATATTGGTAGAGGCTAGGTGCTTGCATGGCTAGATCCAGAATCTCAAGCAATCAGCAGGATCATCAAAGGGTAATCAAATTACCCAACATCAAGGTATAATTAAATTAAATTTAATTTTCTTTTATTTTTATTTATTAGATATATAAAATTAGATCTAAAATATCTCAAATTTGATTTGAATAAATGAGAAAAGTTTTTTAAAATATCTCTCTTGATCCGATCAGATCTGAACAAACCTGATCCGAAAATCAGGATTTTCCCTTCAACTGGTATCAGAGCCAGGTTCAATCTAAATTATTTAGATCTAATTTTTAATTTATTTTAATCTAAAAATTAGGTGATTTTGGATATCACATGAGATGTGATTAGATCTGAAATCAAAAAAAATTAAAATTAAATAAAATAGATCTAAGTTCTATAATATGCGTGACTAGTTGTAAAATAGAATAGTTCTATACATAGTCTTTCATGATCATGATTTTTTTTGATTAAATTATAATTTTAGATCTATATATTTTATATTTTTTAATGATTATAAATATTATAATTAGATCTAAAAAATAGAAAATAAAATTATTTAATTTTTAGATCATATGAGATATGATGATTGCATGTCTAGACTAGTTGTAGAATAGTTCTACATAGTTCTCTAGATTAAAATTTATTTTAATGTGATCAATTTAAATCAAAATTTTTATATAATTATGAGATAATCTAGATCTGAAAACATGCATGCATGATACATGAGATGTATACATAACATGTATTAAGTTAGATCAAATTTTATATATGAGATATATGATGTAGATCTAACTAGTTTTGTAGATTTATATTTTTGATTAAGACATTCTCCTTGGTCGTCCGATCATAAGAACAAAGTAGGATTTAAATGCCTTCTCCTCTCATTCCATGAGGTGTTCTTATGATGTGTAGGGATGCTGTGCATTCGTCCTTAATTAGAAATAAAAAGAACTTACTTTCTGCAAAACCTAGATCCTGAAACTCTAGAATTTTATTTACATATTTTGTTTGTGAAACCTAAACTTAATTAAGAATTAAGATTATGAAATATTAATTAGATCTAAAATTGAGAATTTTAGATCTAAGATATATTCATAAATTTGGGTTTGGGCTTGGGTAGCTCAATTAGGTCTAAGCGGTTAATCAGACCGATTCAAGAGTTGGTTAGATGGGATCAACAGTGCTTAAATTGACCAGTCTAATAGGATTAAGTCTGGGTCAAGATCGAGTCACATGAGTGATCGATCAAGCTAAGACCTAATTAGGCTTAGTGGTTAGAGTCTTGATTGTAGGCTAATCTGATTGGTTCTGGCTCAACAATTTGGTGTGTAAGGTAAGTATGGCAGATACGATCGATTGGTTTTTAATTGGGAGCTACTCGACTTGAATGCATTCTTGTCGAGTTAATGGCATATCCCTTCCACCGATCTCAGTTGGCTTAGTTCTAATCTGAGGTGGCCAATAATCCAAGCTAATCCATGCCACTAGGTTAGTCATAATGGTTATGACTATGTCAAGTCTAGTTTAATGAGACCTAAATCAAATCTTCCTAAGAAAATATTAAGTCTAAGATCTTCCACCATGGTAGATGTGCGGGCCCTTCTTGGGGTTGATTATTCTTGGCTGATTACAGTGGCTCAGTTGCACCAAGAAGACATAACCATGTCTATTAGGCATTGGATGCTACGGGCTGGAGGACAGTTTAATCTCAATATTTTGGATACGGTGAGAGACTCAATTAGAAATCTAATCTGTGCAATTGGTGGGTCCGACTTAACTAAGGAGTGGATCAATATTCTAGGCATGGTGAGATACATGAATTAGAGACCAAGTTTGGGTGCACCATGATTGGAGAATCATTGAACAAGAGTTGTTCACTCATTGGCTAACCCATCATCAATAACTATTAGGTGAGGTGACGAGTCAGTTGGTGAGACCGCACCATCCACTAGAAATCATTAATCATGGAGATTTTGGCATCTCTATAGAGGAAGTGTAGGGATCCAAGAAAATAGTGGGAGCTAATTTATTTAAAATTAAAATTTCTAAATAAATTGGCTAAGTCTTAATTACAATATCTAGCTAGAAACTTTGATTTTCTAAAGAAAAATGTCTGCATCCAATCCACTAGCATGAATACTGGACACCAATAGACTGACAGGATCAAATTATAAGGATTGGATCTGGAACTTCAAAATCATTTTGGATTTTGAGAAGTTAACTCATGTATTGGACTAGGATCCTCCCACCTTACCAGCCCATCCATCCGCTAAATAAAGAGCATCTCTGGATAAGTGGACAGACGAAGATAACAAGGCCAGATATTATATGTTGGACTCGATGTCTGATGAACTTCAGCGCCAATATGAAGATATCAGGACTGCTCGCCAAATGTTGGCTCACCTACAAGAGAAGTTTGGTGAACAGAGTCGCGCAGCCAAGTATCAAGTCGCTAAATGACTTTTCAAGGCTAAGATGCATGATGGGTAGTCAGTCCATGATCATTATCTGATGATGATCAAAGATTTGGAAGAGCCTAAGAAGCTCGAAGTGAGGTTGGACTTGAATCTGTAGAATGATATAATTCTACAATCCTTGACTGATGCGTATGGGCAGTTCATCATGAACTAACATATGCGTAAACTTCAAAATTCCTTGGCCAAACTTATGAACATGCTGGTTACCACTGAGCTTTCCATGAAAGGTTCTAAAGGCTCAGTGCTTGCTATAGAATGGACTTCTTCCAAGAGAAAGTCTTTTGAAAAGAAGAAGTCTATGAAAAAGCAAAAGGTGGAAGGAGGAAAGAAGAAAAAGGTAGAGCTGAAGAAGAAGGCCACTAACAAAGAAAAGTATTTCCATTGCAACAATGACAGCCACTAAAAGTGGAACTGTCCTACTTACCTGGTCACCCTAAAGAAGAAGGAGGTAGGTCCTTCTGGTGGTATGCTCGTTATTAAGTCTAACCTTATGAATTCTTCTGCATCTAGTTGGGTGCTTGACTCTGGTTCTCGTGCTCACTTATGCACTTTCATGCAAGGTCTTGAGGATAGCAGGAGGCTGAGGGATGGTGAGATGATCCTGTACGTCGAAAATGGAGCAAGAGTTGCTACCGTGGCCATGGGAACATACCCTCTTCGACTACCATCTAGTTTAGACTTAGTCAGTGTTAAAAGACTGTTATTATATGCCTACAGCAAGCAGGAATTTGATTTCTATTTCTTAACTTACATTAGAAGGCTATGTAATTAGTTTTCTTTAGGACCATTGTAATATTCTTTATGAAAGAAATAAAATTACAAGAGATTTTCTTATTAACGGTCTTTATTAGTTACATATTGATGTATCTATTTTTAATATCGAGCAAAATGTGAATACCATGAAACAACTTAGGGATAGTTCAAATGATAGGTATCTATAGCACCTAAGACTAGGTCATATAGCAGTAGATAGGGTTAACAAATTAGAGAAAACTGGGCTATTGAGTTCACTGACTTTTGAGTCATGTCAAATTTGTGAATCTTGTCTTCATGGCAAAATGACTAAGCTTTCTTTTATAGGACATGGGGAAAGGGCCATGGATCTTCTTGCCTTAGTACATACTGATGTTTGTGACCTATTTGATGTGCCGGTTAGAGGCAACTTTGTCTACTTCATAACCTTTACTGATGATTTGTCTAGGTATGGATATGTGTATCTTGTGAGACACAAGTCTGAAGCTTTTAAAAAGTTCAAAGAATTCAGACATGAAATAGAAAAGCAAATAGAAAAACTCATTAAGATTCTTCGATCAGATCGAGGAGATGAATACCTTAGTCAGAAATTTTTGGACTATCTCAAGAAAAATGGCATAGTCTCTCAATGGACTCCACCTAAAACACCTCAACTCAACGGAATTTCAGAATAGAGGAATCGGACCCTATTAGATATGGTCCAATCCATGTTGAGTTTCATAGACCTCCCTAATTTTCTTTGGAGGTATTGTTTATTAACTGCAACATACTTACTGAACAGGGTTCCTTCTAAAATCGTTCATACCACACCGTATGAGGTATGGCATGGTAAGAAATCAAGTCTGAGTCATCTCAAAATTTGGGATTGTCCAGCTCATGTCAAAAGACAACAAGCGGACAAGTTAGACTTTAGGTCTTTTAGAGCTCGATTTATAGGATATCCTAAAGAGTCATTAGGATATTATTTCTACATTCCAGAAGATCACAATGTGATTGTGAGTCAACATGCCATCTTTCTTGAAAAATAATTTATTCAAGATAGGGGCATTGAAAAGTAGATCAAGCTCGAGGAGAAAGTCTCACAAGAGCAATGAGCTAAGGACCAAATGGAACCAAATCAGGTTAAGCCAATCCATTCACTACCTCCTCCACCTCGTAGATCAAAAAGGATTTTTCATCCCTCCGAAAGGTACTTAAGTATTATTTCAAAGAAAGTAGAGGAAATATTCCTCGTAGGTAATGGGGTTCATGGTGATGATCCCAAAATCTATAACGTGGCAATATCGGATATCGACTTCGAGAAATGGTTGGAGACAATGAAGTCAGAAATTGACTCGATGCACTCAAACCAAATCTGGACCTTGGTAAATCCAGTAGAAGGTATAGTACCTATTGGATGTAAATGGATCTACAAGAGAGAGATTGGTGCATATAGAAATGTGGAGACATTCAAAGCTAGATTAGTAGCAAAAGATTATAGTCAGCATAAAGGCATTGACTATCAGAATACCTTTTCATCAGTAGCTATGCTTAAATCCATCTGCACACTGCTTGCTGTTGCAGTCTATTTCGATTATGAAATATGACAAATGGACATGAAAATGACATTCTTAAATGGATATCTTAAGGAAGATATCTATATGGAACAGCTGGTAGGTTTCACATCCAGTGATGATGATCATAAGGTATGCAAGCTGCAAAGATCTATATATGGACTTAAGCAAGCATATCAGAGCTGGAATACTCATTTTAATGATGTGATCAAATTATTTGATTTCATCAAGAACGAAGAGGAGCCATGTGTCTTCAAAAAGGTCAGTGGGAGCGCTGATGTCTTCATCATATGGTACGTGGATGACATCCTCCTTATTGAAAATGATATTCTCATGTTGACCACAATTAAAATATGGTTATCTAAAGAATTCTCCATGAAAAACCTCGAAGAATCATCCTTTATTATGGGAATTAAGGTCTATAGAGATAGACCAAATAGGATGCAAGGACTTTCATAGAAAATATACATAGAAGAAGTGCTAAAGAGGTTTAGCGTGAAAAACTCTAAGAGGGGTTTGGTACCTTTCAGACATGGCATTCATCTTTCCAAGAAGAAGTGCCCTAGCACACCTGAGGAAATAGAATGCATGAGCAAGATCCCTTATGCTTCAACAATAGGGAGCCTCATGTATGCCATGTTATGTACACGACCTGATATAGCCCATGCTATGAGTGTCATGAGCAGATATCAATCAAATCTAGGTGAAAAATACTAAACTTCTGTGAAATGTATCCTTAAGTACTTGAGAAGAACTAAGGATATGTTGTTGGTCTTTGGTAATGGAGAACTCCAAGTCCAGGGATATACAGACTCAAATTTTATGTCCGATGTAGATGATCGAAAGTCGACATCTGAGAGTTTGTTTGTATGCAATGGTGGAGCTGTCAGTTGAAAAACTTCCAAGCAGACAGTGATAGCAGATTCTATCATGAAAGCAGAATACATCGCTACATCAGAAGCTAAAAAGGAGGCATTCTAATATAAGAAGTTTATCGTAGAGATCGAAGTGATGCCATCAGATGCCATTCCTCTATACTGCGATAATAATGGTGCCATAGCCCTTGTTAAGGAGTCGAGGTCTCACCAAAAATCTAAGCACATCGAGCGGCGATACCACCTCATCCACGATTACCTCGAGAAGGGTTACGTCAAGGTCAAGAGAGTCGACTCCGCAGACAATGCGGCGAACCCACTTACAAAGCCGTTGGGCTAGCAGAAGATTGAAGCCCACCTTGAGAAGATGGGACTTAGATTTGTAGCCATTTGGCTTTAGGTCAACTGAGAGTTTGTTAGATATGTGTGCCCTAAAAGTCAGAATTGGCTGATACTTGTAATACACTTCTAGGGTTAAATTATAATTTTGACTAAAAATAATAAAATAGATTATTTTCTATCATAAATATATATTTAGTGTCTGTGATACATCCCTTGAGTTAGTGGTATTGATAATTTATATTTTCAAGAGTTGAAAATTTAAAACATGAATTTTTATTTGTTAACTCATAAAATGCTCCTGACCGTAGGATCGTCATGAGAATGGTGATTGATCCAGAAGATTAGTATACAATCGCTTCTTTATAATAGATGAGTCTTGAGTTTACAATGTAGAGACACCAGAGTCAGAGTACTGGTACTCATTAGAGAATAAGGGCACTGAGCGTGACCATCTCGAGTAGTCATAAGAAAGTCTACCTTCTTATCGATGACTGACTCAAAGCTGCAGCAGTGTGTCTAGTTCTTTGACTTGAGATGCATCGATAGTTCACCTTGAGGGTGTTATAGTTTGACTACATCATGACTCGATCTCTGAGCCATTTGAAACCCTAAGGTGTATGTTGGCTATAGCATATTCATTGTAGGAATTGGATTGCACTAAGAGGGAATCTATCTACCTCGGTGGATGAGGAACAGCCCTATGATGATCATGAGAATCAAGTCCATAAGTCCATGGCCATGGCAGAGAGTGAAATAATAGAAAGAGTTTCTATTAAGATTTTCACATCGGACTTGAATCAAATGATTAAATCATATGATAGAAATTAGGGTTTGACGAGTTCACCTTAACCCTAATCTGATCGAGGCTCAAGATAAAAGAACTAATCACACAAGTAGCTGCACTGAGAGATTCATTTTCAATTTTGATGGGTTGCCACCATATACTGCTAGGTGTCACTGGTGGATTTTGAGAGCAATTAGAATGATTTAGATGATCGATCATTCTAGTAGTCTGAATCAGAAGAGTTCTTATCCATCGAAAGGAGTTTCGATGATATCGATGATGGAGATCATGACATATCCTATTATCATACAAAACTAAACCTAATTGGGTCACACAAACAAGGGCTTGGATCTGGATATCATCAATTGGACTAAACCAGTTCAATTGATTTGAATTAGATTCAATTAGGTTCAAGAAAATTGTGCTAGCACTTGATTGAACCTAACATTCTTCTTTTATTATCATTAAAAGTTGTCTCGACTGAGCCAAATATGTTTGTGCTCACTCTGGTATCTTTACTTGGTCTGACTGGAGCTTGTTCAGGCCAAAAAAGGGCTGTCTTAATTTATGAGATAAATTTGAGACAACACCTACCATTTTCCGTCACCTGCTAATTCTTGTCCTTTGACTTTGGTCAAACGTTGATTTTTAATCCTTGAACATCTGCCCATGTGTCATGCACTTATTGGAGAGTAGATAGGGGCTTGTCCCCTTACTGAAATTTGGAAAGAAGGGGGTGCATGCCTAGGATGGCATGCACCTATGGATAGGGATGCCTGCAGTCCCATATGGATGGTACTCTAGGTTGCTTCTTAGATTCAACTTAGATGACCCCTAGCCATAGACTTTGACTAGTCTTAGGCACCATCTAAGGATGAATTTATGGGACTCTCATCTAATTGGATCAGGTGATGTCATCCCACCAATCAGATTTAGATCTGATTACATGAAGCAATGCGATTGGCTGGGATGATGTGGCACTGCATGACGCAGCAGGGTCTATAAATAAACCCTATCTATGCCCCACTTTTATAGAGTTCTCTTTTAGCCATGCCCCAAGGCTACCCCTCTCCCTCCTTCATGCCATTTTCTGATCCTCTCTCTCCTCTCCACACCCAAGGAAAGTTGGGCTTCAGTTTGGTGTGATCCACGCAAGAAAGGCTGACGAGAAAGGAAGAAGGCGGCACTGCTGCAGAGACGACAACAGATCTTCGAAATGAGTTTCGAAGATCCTCCAAATTAGATCTAGATCTGATTTTTGGAGATGCAATAAAGAAAGAGAAGATCTTCAGATCTAGCCTAAGTGGATACCGATTGAGGGCACAAGCTTGCGTGGCTAGATCCAGAATCTCAAGCAATCAGTAGGATCATCAAAGGATAATCAGATTACCCAACATCAAGGTATAATTAAATCAGATTTAATTTTTTTTTATTTTTATTTATTAGATCTATAAAATTAGATCTAAAACATCTTAAATCTGATCTGGATAAATGAGAGAAAATTTTTGAAATATCTCTCTCAATCTGATCAGATCTGAACGAACCTGATTCGAAAAATCAGGATTTCTCCTTCAAGGATACCCCAAGAAAACAAGAGGATATTACTTCTATCTTGCTAAAGAGCAAAAAGTGTTCATCAGCAATAGGGCAGTCTTTTTGAAAAAAAATTTCTTATGGAAGGAACAGCTTCCTCTAATGTTGAGCCTAGTGAAGTTTGACAGGTAGAAGAACCGACACACTCTAATGAACTTACAGAACTAGATTTGATAAGATCAAACCCAGAGCCCATTATAGAGGCACCCTTGAGGAGATCCAATAGAGTATCGCATCAGCTAGATAGGTACTACGACTTCTTGATTCAGGATGGTGATCATATTGAACTCGATGAGAATGACGAGGATCCGATCACCTACATGGATGCCATGCAGAGATCTGACTTTGATAAGTGGCTAGAAGCCATGAAGTCTGAAATGGAGTCCATTAGGATAATAGTTTATGGACACTAGTTGATCCACCTGAAGGGTTAAAATCCATTAGGTGTAAATAAATTTTCAAAAGAGAAAGGAGCGTAGATGGAAAGGTGGACCTGTAAGGCCCATTTGGTTACCAAGAAATATCATCAACATTATAGTATTGACTATGATGAGATGTTTTCTTTAGTGCAATGCTCCAAGTTCATTCAAATTATACTTGCGATAGTAGCATACCTAGCCTATGAGATCTAGCAAATGGATGTGAAGATGGCTTTTCTTAATGGAGAGCAGGATGAAGAGGTGTATATGATACAGCCTGATGGATTCACATCCATAGATGAGTCCAAGGTATTCAGGCTTCAGAGATCCATCTATGGATTGAAACATGCATCTCAGAGATGGAACATGCATTTTGATAAGGTGATTAGAGTGCATGGCTTCGTTAAGAATGGAGAGATGAAGGAAAAATCCTGATTTTTCAGACCAGATTCGTTCAGATCTGATCGGAACAAGATATATATTTTAAAAAAAAATTTCTTTGATCTAGATTAGATTTGGGATGTTTCAGATCTGATCTTTATTATTTTAATAATTAAAATAAATTTAGATAAATTAAATCAAATTTAATTTATCTTGACGTAGGGTAATCTTATTACTCATTGATGATCCTGTAAGTAGCGGAAGGTTCTGGATCTAGCTATGCAAGTGCCTGGCCTCTACCGATATTCACTCGGGCTAAATCTGGAGATTCTCTTCTTCTCTATCACATCTCCAAAAATTAGATCTGAATCTGATTTGGAGGATCTTCAAAACACCTTTTGAAGATCAATAGTTGTCCTTTGCAGCAGCGTAGCCTTCTAGTTTTCTGTTGCCTTTCTCTTGTCTGGATTGCACCAACTAAGATCCCAAACTACTTTGGGCATGGAGAGGAGAGGGAGAAGATGGGCTTGGCATGAAGGAGGGAGAGACAAATAGCCTTGGGGCGTAGAGAATTCAATTCACACCTTTGAGTTGGGCGTAGGGTCTTATTTATAGACTATGCGTGATCCAACTCCTCTTCATCCCAACCAATCACAATCCTTTGTGAAATCAGATCTAAATCTGATTGGTGGGAATAGAGTCCTTTGGATTCATCCTTAGATGGTTCCTAAGACTAGTCAAAGTTGATTCTTAGGAGTCTAATTGGAATCCAAAAAGGAGATGGAGTCCCTATCCAATAGGGACTCCTGGGCGCCTCCAGCTTGGGCATGCCAAGGGTGGCATGCACCCTCCTCCTTACCAGGTTCTGGTAGAAGGACAAGCCCCCACCAGCTCTCCAATAGGTGCGTGACACATGGACAGAAGTCAAAGTGTCAATGGTCAACATTTGACTAGTCAAAGGTCAACTTTTGACCAAAGTCAAAGGACGAAAAATGACAGATGACCAAAAATGGCAGGTATTATCTTACAAAATAAGACAACCCTTTTCTGACCTGGACAGGCTCCAGTCAGACCAAGTGAAGGCCTCTGATCGAGCACAAACTTCTTTGGCTCAGTCAGGACAACTATTTATGATAGTAAAATAAGAACGTTAGGTTCAATCAAGTGCTAGCACGATTTCCTTGAACCTAATTGAATCTCATTCAGATCAATTGAACTGGATCAATTCAATTGATAATCACTAGATTCAAACTCTTGTTTGTGTAACCCAGTTAGGTTTAGTTCTGTATGGTAATAAGATATGTCATGATCTCTATCACCGACATCATCGAAACTCCTTTCGATGGATCAGAACTCTTCTAATTCGAATAGCTAGAATGATCGATGCATCTAATCATTCTAAATTGCTCCCAAATCCACCAGTGACACCTAGCAGTATATGGTGGCAACCCATCAGGAGTTGCATGCGAAACCTCTTGGGTGCAGCTATCTATGTGATTAAGTTTTTCTAATCTTGAGCCCCGATTAGATTAGGGTTAAAGGTGAACTCTCAACCCTAGTTTTTGTCATATGATGTAATACATGATTAGTCCGATGTGAAAACCTAAATAGAAACTCTTTCTATTATTTCATTCTACATGGCCATGGGCTTCTGGACTTGATTCTCATGATCATCATAGGGCTGCTCCCTATACCACCGAGGTAGATAGATTCCATCTTGATGCAATCTAGTCCTACAATGAACATGCTATAGCCAACATACGCCTCAGAGTTCTATATGGCTAGGAGACGGAGTTATGGAGTAGTCAAACTATAACACCCTCAAGGTTAACTATCGATGCACTTCAGGTCAAAGAACAGACACACCATTGCAAGCATCAAGTCGTCATTGATGAGAAGGTAGACTTCCAAATGACTACTCGAGGTGGTCACACTCAGTGCCCTCATTCTCTAACGAGTACCCATACTCTCTCTTTGATGTCTCCACATCATAGACTCAAGACTCATCTACTAAAGAAGAAGAGATTGTAACACAACCTTTCAGATCAATCACCATCCCTTGTGATGAATCTCTATGATCGGGGCATTTTATGAGTTAATAATGATTATTCATGTCTTAAATTTTTAACTCTTGAGAATATGAATTTGTTAGATATATGTGCCCTAGAAGCCAGAATTGGCTGACACTTCTAATACACTTCTAGGGGCAAAATTGTAATTTTTGACTATAATTAATGAATGGGTATTATTTCTATCACACATGTGTATATTTAGTGTCTGTGATACATCCTTTGAGTTAATGATAATGAATATTCATATTTTCAAGAGTTGAAAAATTTAAGACATGAATAATCATTATTAACTCATAAAACGCTCCGACCATAGGATCATCACGAGGATGGTGATTGATCCGTAAGGTTGTGTACGATGCTTCTCTTTAGTAGATGAGTCTTGAGTCTACGTGTGGAGACCCGGAAGCGAGAGTACAGGTACTGTTTAGAGAACGAGGGCACTGAGCGTGACCACCTGCGTAGTCATTAGGAAGTCTACCTTCTCGTCAATGACTGACTCGATGCTGCAGTAGTGTGTCTGGTTCTTTGACCTGAGATGCATCGGCAGTTCACCTTGAGGGTGTTATAGTTTTGACTACACCATTACTCGGTCTCTTAGCCATATGGAAACCCTGAGGTGTAGTTTGGCTGTGCATGTTCATTGTGAACTTGGATTGCATCAAGATTGGGATCTAATCTACCTCGGTGGTAGGGAGTAGCCTAGATGATCAGTGAGAATTCAAGTCCAGAAATCATGGCCATGGTGATGTGATATAATAGAAAGAAGTTTCTATTTAGATTTTCACATTGGACTCGAATTCAATGTATTACATCATGTATGACAAGAGACTAGGGTTTGACGACAGTTCACCTTAACCCTAAATCTGATCGGGGCTCACAATAGCAAAGGACTGATCACAGTTAGGTAGCTGACCAAGTTTCGCATTCAGCTCTGATGGGTTGCCAACCACAATATACTGCTAGCGTGTATGGTGATTTTGGGAGCATTAATGATCTAGATGATCGATCATTCCTAATGCTGGTTCGACAATCAGAAGAGTTTGATCCATCGAAGGATTTCGTGATGTCTATGATAGGAGATCAATGACATATCCCATTACCATACAGAACTGAACTAACTGGGTCACACAAACTAAGGGTTTGAATCTGGTGATCATCAAGTTGAATCTGGATCTAGTTCGAATTGATCTGAATGAGATTCAATTGGTTCAAGGAAATGTGCTAGCACTCGATGAACTAACGTTCTTCTTCTTACATGAAGTAAATAAGTTATCCTGACTGAGCCAAAGGAGTTTGCTTAATTCAGAGGCCTTCATATGGTTTGACTAGAGGTGTCACAGTCAGAATAGGTTGTCTTATTTTGTAGAAGACATCCTCTGCCATTTGGTCCTCTGCCATTGTCTTGTTCTTTTGACTTTGGATCAAAAGTCTAGCTCTTTGGGACTGGTCAACGTTGACGCATTGACCTTTGACTTTTGACAATTCAATGCGACTAGGTAGAAGCTGGTAGGGGGCCTGTCCCCCTACCAGATACTTGGCCAAGAGAAGGCGCGCACGCCAAGGGGTGCGTAGCCCAAGTAGGAGGCAGCCTAGGAGTCCTTGTTTGGACAAGACTCCACTCCCTTTTGGATCCAATCGAGTTTACTCAGAATGCCAGTATTGAACTGGTCCTTAGGCACCTCTAACGGCACACGCACCTATCCAGGGGTCTCTATTTCCAATCAATCAGATTTAGATCTATTTTCACATAAGGGTTGTGATTGGTTGAGAAAGGAAGAGGAGTTGGGATTCACAGAGGTTCTATAAATAAGACCCTCGCCCAACCCTAATTAAGAAATGCAATTCAATTGAGAAACTCCACACCCAAGGCTGCCATCTCCCTCCTTCTTCCATGCCATGTCCGTTCTTTCCCCTTAGCTCCACACGTTCCATAAGAGTTTTGGACTTAGGTTGGTGCGATTCAGATCAAGGAAAGGCGATCAATAAGCAAGAGCTGCGCTGCTGCAAAAAGACGACTTGCAAGATCTTCAAAAGAGTTTTGATGATTCCTCCAAATCAGATCACGATCTGAATTTTTGGAGGTGTGATCAGAGGGAAGAACGGAGATTCTCCAGATCCAACGCGAGTTGGTACGCGGTAGAGGCCCAGGCGCTTGCATGCTAGATCCAAGAAACCTTTCCGCTAGCAAATCATGCACAGCCGATCATCTAACAGGGTCAATAGCGTTTAACCTGCAAATAGTTGTTGAATAACCAATTTGATTTAATTTAATCTTATTTTATTTTTATTAAAATAATTAACGCACATTAATCTAAAATTATATCTAAGATCTGAATTGAGTAAGAGAAAATTTTTGAATATAATCACTCTTGATCTAATCACGCCATCGACGACACTTGGACCGGAAATCAGCGATTTTTCTTCACTGGTATCAGAGCCATGGTTCTAATTTTTAAGATCTGATTTTAATTTTATTATTTAATTAGAAATAAGTGATTTTTAGATTGTCACATGAGATGTGAACTAGAATTCCTGAAAGTCAGAAAATAAATTAAAATGATTTCGGATCTGAAGAACATGAAGATATGCATGACTTAGTTCTAGAATAGAAAAGTTCTATAGGAATAGTTTTGCATGTCTTTGATTTAATCTGATTAAATCATGATCTTTAGATCTTCGTTATTCTACTATTATCTGATTATAATGTTGTATAATACTCTGATAAAGCAATAAAGCAATTAATTTATTTAAATATCATATGAGATGAATAGATGCATGATAAGACCTAGTTGTAGATAGTTCTACAATAATATCTAAGTTAGATTCTTATTTTGATTTAGATCAAATTTAATCTTAATTTTTTAGATTATCTATGTGATAAATTTAGATCTAAAAACATGCATGATTAATGATACATGAGATGTATGGCAATATATTCTTTGATTAGATCTAATTTGGTATATAGAGATATAGATATTACGAATCTATATTGTTTTGTAGATTACATGTTCTGAATTAAGGCGTTCCTGCCTCTTGGCGTGCCGTGCGTCTAAGAACGAAAGAAGGTTTAAAGGCCTCTCTCTCTTCCCATTGATGGGCGTGTTCTTATGAGTGTAGGGGTGCTGCGTGTTCTTCGTCTCTTAATTCAAAAAAAACCCCAAAACTTACTTTCGCAAAACCTAGATCCCTGAAACCCTAGATTTATTGTGCATAATATTTGTTTATGAACCCAATCTTAATTAAGAATTAAGTTTTATGGATATTAATTAGGTTAAAATTGGAGAATTTTAGGATCTAAACAATTTCATAGAATACTGGGTTCGGCAGCTTAGGTAGCTCAATTAGGTCTAACGGTTGGATACACAACGAATAAGAGTTGGTTTAGAAGGGGATCAACATACTTAAAGATTGACCAGCCTAATAGGAATACCAAGTCTGGGTCAAGATCGAGTCACCGTCAAGCAAGAACCGTAATTAGTGGACTCCAAGGGTTACAGAGTCGGATTGTAAGGTCTGCGCCGAAACCTATTGGTTTCTGACTCAACAAATGTTTGGTGTCTAAGGTAAGTTTTTGGCATAA